>JADANN010000130.1:0-98879 GCA_018806985.1 Angiostrongylus vasorum | reverse complement strand
AACAACAATACCAGCAACACCAACGACTATACGAACCTCGCGTCAGCTCAACAAGATCAGTTCATAAGCACATATAAGTAAATATGTAGATTGTTTGTGGCGATGTTTTGGATTTACTTCATTATTGTGAGAAAGTCTTCTATTACTCACGACAACGACAACCGTTTGTCACTGTAGAATTCGCTACATTTGGCGAAAAAATGTGTTTCAATCTAAGAAAACAATGTGAATAACGTTTCAACCTCTAAATAAAAGGGATTTCTAAGGCGCTAAGAAAGTATTAAAGGCTGCTTTTTTCACAGAGCTTCTCATTCTTGCAGGAACGTTTAGTTATTGCTTCCCTTTGGACTTTATAACAAAGTCTTCGTTCTTGGCTCCATTCTTTTGCAAAGTAGAATTTACATTCTACTGGCTTTCTGGAAAAATCCGCATCCACTTACAGTGTGAACGCACCATGGCTCTCACATCGACGATAGGCCAGGTCATTCATCAGCCTTTATCAATGTTTTTTTAACAATGTCGTAATATGGATTCCCACTCTTGACGGCATCCCGTTACTCGTAAAAGGATAGAATCGCGACCTGAATTGTCTTTGCTCATTAAAATTGTTAGAGATGATGATGTGAACTAAGATGCATATTCCTCCGTATTCTCACAAAACTAGAAAAAAATCTCTCTGATCAACTAACGACCACATCAACATTCTATAAGATTCCTAACACATTGAAAACGAAAAGGAGAAGCTGTCGCATCAGTTCGGAGCTTGTCATTTAGTCGTGTTTCTGAGTATTCGATACAGCAGATGATAGAGCGCTTATTAGAAATTTCTTGCGAAAGAAAAAGTCTTCAACTTGTGTTTAAATGGTCAATATTATCTCGCGGTAACACAGAAATGGAAAAAGTTTGATATTTTAACGTGCTGGCTTCTTTTAATTGCTTTTCTCACCAGACCAGGCGTCAACGAAACATCTTGCGGCTCATTGATTTGAGAAGCAGGTTATAGTTTCTAGACGGTGGAGAAGAAGGGAACAATAGCACAATGAGAGTGTTGGGAAAGAACTGCTGTTTCCTTAAGTTATTCAGGTTCTCAGCAGAAAAAATATTAATAAGGTCTTCGCCACATTAAGGGTTGCACAGATTCGCGCTTGTGTTCTACCGGTGTACTGATGCGCAGGAGAAAAAACACACCGAGCGTTTTCCTCCTTAACAGTTTCCGATATTCTGCAGCGCACACGAGCATAGGTGTACTGGTATCTCACCGTGTACTATAGGAAGTGTCACTCTTCAGCATTTCATTTTTTATAAGGTTTCTGTTTTTTCGACCGTACAACTCGCAGTTGATAACTTCAGTTCAAATCGAACTTGCTTGAATGCCGCGGAATCAATAAGTCATCATAGAAAGTTGAAAATCAAACAGATGTTTTAAGAAGAGGTCTTGAAACATGACGACTGAGAAATAAATTAATGCCAGATGTGGGCCATCGCACTGAATCCATAACTCCAGCGAGCAGCCTTTCGAAGGCGATTTGAAACCACGGACTGAATGAGTTCATTTGGTAAAAGAATGAGCAAATAAAAGAGAAAGACATAAAATTTCAAAGTTGCTCTTGATGAGCAAACACGGGGTTGTTATTAGATCATTTATTTTGACTTATTATTTACTGCCTACTCTTTTTTAGCGGCAGGGATATGTAGTGCGAAATATAACTTTAATGATGCTGAGATATTTGCAAAACTCCGGACCGCAGGTGCCTATGGTGGGGAACGAACGCTATTGTCCTTTCCGGGGAGTAGCGCGCTCACCATCACACCATGCGGGTCCTTCGCTCGCCTGTCTCTCAGCTAGTTCTACTGATCTTTGCCATCAGCAATCACCCGTCAGCGTTATTGATCCGGGGGCCCAAAATGGTGTGGTGGTGAGCGCGAAGGACGATAGCGCGTTCGTTCCCCACCGTAGACACCTGCGGTCCGGAGTTTTGCAAATATCTCAGCAACATTAAAGATTATATTTCGCAATACATACCCTGCCGCTAAAAAGAGTAGGCAGTAAATAATAAGTCAAAAATTGTGATTATAACTGCAGCCTCAGCTTAACTGGGTTCGTTGCGGATTTGGAACCCCCAGATCAATCCCGCTGACGGGTGATTGCTGATGGCAAAAGATCAATAGAACTAGCTGTGAGACAGGCGAAACGAAGGACCCGCATGGTGTGGTGGTGAGCGCGCTACTCCCCGGAAAGGACATTAGCGCGTTCGTTCCCCACCATAGGCACCTGCGGTCCAGAGTCTTTGCAAATATCTCAGCATCATTAGAGCATTTATTATTTCTCAATAGCCGACGTCTCAGCTGCTTCGTCTTTTCAGAGTCCGGAAAGGTGTAATTAACATGCAATCTACTCTGCCATACACTTGCATAGCTTCAGCGGATAGAACTTGAAAAGCAGATTTTCGTTCTTTTAATAGACAGCTTTTTTTGAGCATTAATCGCTTTAATGCTTCTTATTTCATATTGATCGGCTAACATTGGTTTGTTACCACGCAGTACATAACCCATTATGAAGAAGTCAGTATTAGAAAAACATGCACGTAGCGATGTAGTATAATGGTATACGGACTTTCATTTGATTTCGATATGAATGATCAATGCACCATAGTTCATTGGTAAACTGACACCAGCTCCTTAGCACGTAATTATTACGGTGGCGTTTCAACGTTTTCGCCTTCATCAGAACCGGTAGTTCAAATCGATGCTCAACAGTCATTCGCCCTCTCGGTGTGGTGTCTTCGTCGCAGTGTTGAGACTGATCTTCTTCGATGGAGAACTGCTCGAATAAAGCAGCCTCATCCGGCAACTCTCTTATGTACGGGACGGCTGTTACTGAATGACAGTATTTTTGATGAAAGGTTGTTTCCTAATATATAATCCATTCTGAAGAAGTCGGTGTTAAACAAGCTTGCACGTAGCGATGTGATATTATGGTAAAGTGATCCTCTTTTAATCTCGGAAAGAATGGTCAATGCACCAAATTTTATTTTTGAGCTAACAGCAGGCCGTTAGCACATATCTATCCGGCTAACGTCTTGAAGTTCTCATCTTTATGGGAGCCGATGATGCAAGTCGATGGTTCAAGTCCTTAGTCCCTTCGATGTGGTGACCTCGTCGTCGTACCGAGTCGAAGGGATGCTTGCCCGATTACGCCATCAGCCATTTAAAAAGATTCAACTCGATACGATGACGAAGGCGCCACATCGAGCGAAAGAACAACTGTTGAGGATTGACTCGTATCCTTGCCTCTGAGAATGACGAAGGCGTTAAGACCTTAGCAGAATGAATATTTGGTAACAACCTCGTGTCAGCTCAACAGTGAAATAAGGTACATTGGTTATTTATACCAAGATGAAATGAAGGTTGTTCTTAATAACGTGGTCATAAGTTTTCTTACACCAGTGACGGTACATTAGAACATTCATATTTTCACTATTGCACAGTAGAAGAAGCGCTCACCAATTCACAGAACTGCTGTGTTGCAGATGATGGCATCAACGTTTGTTTTTCTTGGAAAACCCAACATTCAAAGCTCCACAAGGAACGAATAGAAAATTACTTCGAAAATTTCTGACCTTTTCTATGCGACTTGCTTCACTCTCACAGTCGAAGATTGCGAGGAGTCAGAGTGGTTTCAAGATATTCATGAATATTTTTCGACTGGAATTGTAAAGCTAGGTGTTCCACATGCTCACCGATATCAAATCGAAAGCACAGCCTGCGTGCATTTGGTGTGCCGAACCCGTCTGTAATGCCATTATTCCGTGTAACTGTGTCTCTTAGGATTCTCAATTCTCAAATCGGGGTTGTGTTCGATACAACAACAAGAACGTGGTGGCAGTCATCATATTTGAAAATAGAGCCAGTAGAATGTAACCACTTATTAGTTATTTGCTACTTTTTTCATGCTTTTTTCATGGCTAGGTGTTATGTATAATATAACCACAATGATCCTGAGACATTTGCAAAACTCCAGACCGCAGGAGTCTGCAGTGGGGATCGCACCCACAATTACCCTTCGAAGAGCAAACGCGTTCACCCCCCACACCGTGCGGGTCCTTCGTATCGTCTTTCTTTCAGACATGTTTTTAAAGTTGATATTAGCAATCACTCATGAAAAGAGACTGATCTAAGAAGCGACGAATCGACACAAAATCCAGCCAACTTCGAGCTGTAGTATAAGTAATGATTTAACTACTTTTTTTATTACTGTCTACTCTACTTTTTGTTTACTATTACTTGACTTTTTGAACCATTAGATTTTTTTCAATGATGAGCTAACAACAAGGTGATAAAATCAACTTAATTTGACTAACTATTCGACATTTTCGCCTTCCTCAGAGCCAACGACCCGATTCGATGTCCACATTTCATCGTACTCCTGATGTGGTGCATCGTCGCGTGGAGTCTGACCTTCTTAAATGGAGCACCGCTCGAACGAGGCATCTTTACACTGCGATACTGTTTTATACCGGACGGTCTTTCCCCATAGTGATTGTTCGATGGTAATAAATCGTTTTTCTGCGGACAATTCATCCTGCGGTGGTCGGTGTCCCTACCAGTTAACACAAATCCGAGCACTGCTTCAAGAACTAATTTTCCTCTAACATCGGCATGGCTAATCATCATGTATTATTTCACTGTTAGGCTATGCTTGTTCACTGACTGGTTGAATTTTCTCGAAGACATTATCGGATGAAAGCTATCCACACCAACAAGAAGGGTTCACCACAAGATTTAGTGCCCGCTTCTTTAAGACGTGAAGGTTTAAGATTGCTTTGGAACAACAGTAGCTTTCTTATTCACCATTCCAAAACCTTTCACGAAACATGACGCACATGCACACGACGATCTCCAACTCACAAAACGCGAAGGATGGTTCTTCATTCCCACTTTCACTGACCGATTTCTACAGTGAATGTGTTAGAACTCTAAAGTGATTTGTTCACGATGATTCAACAGCACTCTGAGATACGGATACCTTAGGAAAAGACTTTTTTTTTGCTGTCTTAATTCTTCTAATCCCAGCACCAGAAGTTTCTTTTTTGGACTACAATAAATCAATGGTGAAAGCGTTTTCGCGAGTTTTAAGCGAAATAACCTAGTCCTGTTAATTCTCCATTTGCAAATTTCTTAGTGACTCCTACACTTTCGTGTAGTTTCTTGGCCTACCCTGACTAATTAGCAGCCTTGTCATTTGATCCTTTATTGAATACTTAATATAACGACATTATCGCATGAATAGACATGTTTATCTCAAACACATGACAGTTCAGTTCGTGTATTAGGTGACAGTGGCAGATGCCGAGATGAAGTTCGCTCCGAATGGACCAGATGCCAAGCTTCGTACCACTCTGTTCACCACACTTTGCCACATCTCTCTCGACCAGCTTGCCATCTTCAAACTACATTTTTGTGAAAAGGGAGGCTGTTCAAACCGTGAGAGTTCCTCCAATTGACAAGTGTTGGGTGGAAGTAGTTTTGACATACATGTCTTCGCTTGGCTTACACTTCTGATTTGCACCAGTACCCATTGTGTCTGCAAATGGTCGCCACCGTGTTGCCAACAATAATGCAGGAAATATTATCCCTCTTAACCGAAGCAAACCTCTGTAAGTAAGCGCTTGTTTGCATTCAGAATGGCAATCGGTGTTAAATGACATTACAATGGACGCTCGTCCATAATGAAATGTGTTGAGGTCTCCTCAACTGGAAATTTTTCCTTCAAAAGTGTATTTTTGTTGAAATGAGAACCGCAATTTCCTCTTATCAGTGGTTTCCGTGATTCTCAAGATTTACATAGCAGTGGCTTTTAGATTACGTATGAGATGGACATTTAAAAAAAACGGTTCTGCCAAATAATTGGTGTGCCAGACACAACCACAATGATGGTAAGACAATTCCATGAATGCATTTTGTATTAATCTTGGTTTATAAACATGTCGTTTTCTTTTTCAGCAATCGCGAGGTCGTTACACAGCACACGTCTAGTGTACCGCATAAAGCACACAGCGAACACAACAATTGCTGACGTTTAGGCAATACCGCTTTCTTCAGAACTTGGAGAGGTCTATTGATAAGGAAATTACCAGGCCAAACGCACCAGTAACACAGACAGAAGGATGAACACTTGGAGGGTAACAAAACGATAAATGCTTCTCGAAAAACCCACCGTTTTGCGTGCCTTCCACTAAGGAAGAAGAGCCGCTTAGAGTCACACGCGGTTAACGTCTGCTTCAACCCACATAAAGAACCAGCTCTAAGATAGGAGCTAGATCACGGGTAATTCCAAGAAAATCTTCACCGCTATTCATTGTTGGATTCTCGGCATTCATCCAAAAGGCTTCAAAATGTTTGCATCGTTTGAGTCTTGGCATACTGTGCCAAGAGAGTGTTTCTAGTACTAAATTCGTCTCCGCTATCCTTTCATATTCTATGTGTACCTGGTGCGCTATTGTCCAGATGTTCTTTTATACGGATACATAGTTGTCTACCAGTTTCGCCAATATATTCCCCTGCGCAAGTATTACAAGAAATTAGCTATATCGTACCTGAACTCATACAGTAACCGTCTCTGATATGAGGGCAAATTATTCTTTGTTTCTGTGTTTCACAAGGGCGTCTGTGGCACAGTGGTTGGAGGCGCCACTGCGACACACACGTGAAATCGATCCCTGCGCCCATGGCCCACCAATCCTTCCATCCCTCCGCGATCGGTAAATTGGTACCAGACTTGTCTGGGAGGGTAGCAGCACTGCCTCGATACATCGGCAGGCCACAGCGAGTCATTGTAAAGGCCAGATATGCATTCAATCACCTCCAACGATACTTAATGGAGTCGAATGAATGGCGCATCCCTCAGGGATTGATCAACGCCGAAAGCTTTATCTTTTTTTTGAGCTTTTTCTGCGTCTCATACATGCGGTGGTATAGGCGGCTACGAACAAACTGACGCGAAAGGTTATCCGGTGACTTTTCAGTTATCGCTACGGATTCCTCTAGATATGCACTTCTTAAGCTCAGCTTTATGGTTAGACTTATATGACCACCAATAAAGGGTAAGCTAAGCGGGATTTTGATTCTGCAAAACCATTCGTTTTGGTACTTCGCTCACCTTCTAAACTTATGGTGGCGTTGTTATTTCGTAACCAATGGAGATGGCTTTTGTCCAAAGCAACTCTCTTAGTTCTTCCTTTAGTTTCCTATTTGTGCATACAGAGGTGGCTGTTAGAAACATGTTTCTCACAAGCACCCTCTCCGTATGTGAAGGGGTGGGAGCAGAGGACATGAACCAGGATGTTTTCATTACTCCGTCTTCTGCACCACATTTTCATCTAACCGCTATCTGGTGAAGTAATTCCAACTTTAAGAAATAGAAGCCAGTTTTCTTTCGATTTATGGTAGGTAACTTTAGTGTACCCAGACGGTTCCTTCAATGATTCAAAGCATTTGCCCATCACCTTCTGAGTAGAGAAAATGGTAAAACAATAATCGATACATCTACAGTAGAGTATCGGCCAAAGACCGACAACGGCTCTTTTAGTTTAGACATAAATGCAAGGGAAACATGACACTCTTAAAGGGGTGCCTAAACTGCTCAATATTCAGATGGTCCGGAAAGTACTACCCTCAAATGAGAGGGTTGGCAATGGGACAGCAACTGGCACCAAGCCTTGCCATCGCATTTATGTGTAAGGTGGAAGCACCATTAATCGACCTTGGGCCGTTACTCTACGGTAGATGTATAGATGACTGCATCGATCGTCATTTGCTCAGCACAAGAGGAATTGCACAAATGTTTTGAGTTACTGAATGAACAGTCAGAGTGTATTAAGTTTACCCGAGAGAAACCGAAGAAAACTAGCTTCCATTTCTGAACCTGCAAATCAATCTATCAGAAAGCGGCTAAGTTACGAAATGGTACCGAAGGCCAAGTAGCAAAAACATACTTATGCATTACCTCTCCTCTCACCCTTCACGCACAAAAGGGTACTTATAAGAAACATATTTCGAACGGCAACTAACGTGTGCACGGAAAGAGAGCAGAGAGAGGAGTCCCGGAACTTGGCGCAGCAAATAGCCATTTCTAATGGCTACGAAACTGTAGCTCGGGGCAGGTGTAGAGGAAATCCTAGGCCTCCAAACGACAACTCTAGCGATGAAATGGTCACGTTTATCCTACCCTTCATCTCAAATGATGTAAGTGCAGCTATAAAACGCTGCTTAAGAAGGGCGGGTCTAGAGAATTCGGTAAACGTAGTTGAAATGCCACCGAGTAATCTTAGGCGCCAACTAGTTCGTAACCGCCTATATGACCGTCTATGTGCAACGAAAAATTGCATAGTTTGCCCTAATGGTAGAGACGGTGATTGCATGAGCTCGGATACAGTTTATCTGATCTCCTGTGAGACGTGCGGAGACGAATACATTGGCGAACGGGCAGAGCCCTCTGTGTCCGCATAAAAGAACACCTAGTCGGCAAACGTAAACGAAATACTCCACTAGGCACGCATAGGACCCAGAGTCATAGCGCGGAGGACATTGAAGTACGTGTCACGATCCTCGCGCAAGAATCGAGAACACAAGCGCGCAAATCTCTCTCGAGGCGTTCTGGATCAACTCCAGCATTCCGAAAATGAACCGCAAGAAAGAATGCCTCATTATTAGGCATGATATTGGGCAGTATATAAGCCTGTTATTCTGAAGAGTCGGGGCACATTACGCTTCCATGTGAATTCTGTGCGGTTGGTGTCTACGCCACATACTCAGTGGAAGACTCATGGGAAGCGGTGAGTGTGCAAAGAAGCTATTCTGTGCTCAATGTGGTTGGAATCTTGGTTTAGCATTTTCTCTGTTTAGTTATAGAAGTGTTTGGCCGAGTAGATTGCAGTCAACTTCACCTTTCCAGGCTCTAAGGAAGGCGAAATCCGCCGAAACGTCAGCTTGTTCCTGAACAAAGAATAAAATAACACCTCGCGTTTGCTCAACAAGAACATAAAGAAGTAATGGAAACATTTGGTTCCAGCCACTCACCTATTGCAAACCCTTTTCACTTGCGTGCAATATTCGCCGGATCATCTGAAATCCGAGCAGTTTAGACACCCTTGTGAGAGCGCCATAGTCTGCCGAATAGGCAGGCCATACATATTTATTCGACCTTTGTGTTCCATTACAAGTTCGAGGATGGCTTGCTCTGCGAGGTATTCGAAACGGTGGTGTAAAACACGGTGTCGTCGAAGTACTCAATGACGTTGTTAGAGGACGCGCTCAGTAGACGTTCTAGGACGATTTTCATGCTCGTGAAGGAGTGGAATCGCAGAAAAGAATGCCCAGAGATCACAAATGAATTTACGCCATATCTTAGAATCATTAAAATTTTGTGACGAGATGCCACGGAAACATTCATTTTGTAGAAGTATGACTGAAAATGGCAGATTTTGCTTTGTTGCTTGGATAACGGCGCGCAGATTGTCTTCAGAAGACGTTGTCATGTTCATCTATCATTTATGTGTTTGTCAGTTAATTCTCTTTTATCAAGATCTCTCTTTAAAAAAAGGATGTTTATCAAAAGCGTTTCAAAGTTTTCTTTCTTTACAGACGCCCAAAATTGTTTGCAAAAAAACGTTTTGTTACCTCTAATTAATAGTATTCTTACCTGTCATTTTCTTTCTCAGCAATCCCGAGGTTGTTAAATAGCATACGTTTACTTCCATACATTATCACACATACAACACAATCGTAGCTAACGTTTCGGCAGTAAAGCATTTTTCAGAGCCGCATTTTTCACCTGTCTTCCACCGACGAAGAACAGCCGCTCAGATTCGCATTTGGCTGACGACGTTGTTGAGAAAGAAAACGACGAATTTACAATCCAGTGCCAAGGTTAATGGAAGGTCGATCCTGGGAGCTGTTACAAGATGTACCAGCAAAACACTTTCGACTTGCGAAGGAAACGCTGTCACTAAGAGAAAGGATCGTGTTAGGTAGAGTCGTCAGCCATATGCGACTCTGAACGCCTGTTCTTCTTCGGTGGAACAGAGGTGAAAAAAAGCGGCTCTGAAGAAAGCGATTCTGCCGAAACGTCGGCTACGGTTTTGTTGTATGTGTGTTATTTTATAGAAGTAAACGTATGCTGTTTAACAACCTCACGATTGCTGAGAAAAAATATGACGAAATTGTAATCCAATGCCGAGGTTAATAGAAAGTCGATCCTGGGAAGAGTATAGTTGCTAATTTCGGTATTGGCTATTGTTACTTTTTTGTTATTTGTTAATATTGGCTAAAAAAAATTGGATGTTTGCGCTTGTGTTTATAATTGAGTTGGGCTTCACGGCTGGAAAAATATAGCGAACGAAACCATGTACGATTTTTTAGGCCTTCTTTGTCACACGAAGAATCCTGCATGAGCGCTGCTCAACGGACAGGAGATGCTGCAGACTCACTCTCATTTACCGCATCTGGAATGGAGCTCGCGAATACGATAGTGCATTGCAATGGAGTTTAGGTGGTCTGAACAGTAAGTTGACCTAAAATGACTCTGATAATGGCGTCAGAAAGGCCCGCGCCACAACCTTGCCGTTCGAATCCCACCAGAAAAACGGTTTTCATTTGTTGAGAGAGTTTACATGGAGGCGTTTTCAATCAGTTTTTGTCGAGCCAAACAAAGTGTGTTGAAACTAAAAAATATGGCGAAATATGAAAAATTTTAAGTTCACTTTACTGCCAATCGAAAAACGACAGAAAGAAAGCTTAAAATCTAAGACCTGTTAACTCACTGCTTGCATTATAATTCGTTGTACAAATGCTTGAGCTCCTCCCATGCTAGTCGCAATACCAGGAGCTTGGGCAGGGACGCTGGCCATTCCACTGAAAACCATGGCCACTGGCAAGTTAAAGCCGGTGATCTTGAAGCTTCTAGTGCTTGCTGCAACGAAATTTCGTGGCTTTTGCTGGTAAAAAGCAAAGTAGAATTTCACCGTTACAATAATACTTAACGAAAGAGTAATAATGATTGAAAGCACAATCATTTTGGGACGACTGATTTTCCGAAATTTCAGGAGCGTTCTGAAAAAAATTTTTCCTAGGACTTTTTCCTTCTTCCCCTTCTGTTATTTAGAATTCCTAGCGTTGTCATCAAAAAGTTCGTATTGAAAGCTTTCAGTTACTGTGATGTTCTAAATTTTTTTCACTTTTGTTAAGTTACGAAACTCTATATTTAAAATTACAATTATTTGAATTATTTGTACAAGCACAACAATCTTCTACTCATTACATTGGCCTGGTGGCATCACTCCACATCCCACCACTGTCGAGACTGCGGTTAGAAGCACAAGCAGAAGTGTCGGAAGGCTCACCACGTTAGTAGGACTACGCATCTTTGGTCCTAAAATTCTAAGCAACTACTGTAAAGACGATTGAAAACGAAGAATACATTTTCTGCATCAGATCGTTCATAAAGCAGCAAGTTATTCGAACTCAGCGCTTGTACAACAGTGATGTTAACGTGGAAGGAGTTTCTACCGCTGCTTGACTTTGCCCAGTTTTAGGAGTCCCATAGTTTTTGAATTCTGGAGGAAATTCGTTAGAGAGGCATTTATGTGATATCCAACCATCAGAAGGTCTACAGCAGCAGGCTTCTGAAATGAAGGTCGAATGTTGAATATGAACGAGGTGCGTGAAAGCGACCGCTATAAAGAATTTCAACGAATATCCCAATTCCCAAGGTCCCATGCCCATATTGTGTTCCCGCCATCCCATTTGTGTTAGAGCCGCATAAAATCCTGGCTTTTCCACGAATGAAGGAATTCAGAATCGAGAGAACGCCGTCGTTATGAGCGCAATTTTACGATAAAGTCTATCCAAGAAGGTAAGGAAAGAGAAAAACGATGCACAACATTCGGTGCAAAACGATCATAACAGCACATTTCTGAGCAGCGGAAATCGCATTTGTTAAGTTCTTGAAATCCCCCTAGCCTCCCTCACTTAGTTCGGCTAATAAGTCTGCTTTGTTGATGAAGTGGTCGATTGATAGGCAAAACAAGAACATCTGCGTAATTCCACTGAAAGATTCAGGAACGGGGAGGAATAAGATGAAATAAGAAAACCATCACTACGAAAAAAGGGGAAAAGTGAAGCCGTACCAGAGTTGATTACAGACCAAATAACTTTTTTCAAAGCTTGGCGTTCTCTTCTGAAACACGGAAATACTTTGCTTCCGTTGGATTGCCAATTCATGGAGATGAGAAAATAAATAGAACGTTCCACCAAACGCGAATGAGGGGTCGCTGGGCAGTGGCTCCCTTGCTCACCGTTTAAAACTTCCGAGTTTCTAAAAAAGCTTGATGTTTACAGAATGCAGCCGATTTCTCGAAATTTCTTGACGATCTAAACACAAAGAAAAGTTTGTTACTGCACGCTTTATACGAAAAAAGCCACACTGTACTTGTTAACGGCTGCGGAACCATAAGTGATTTATCTCTTTTCTGCAATTTTTTGGAAAAGCATCACCTGGAAAATTCGTGAGACTGCTTCCTTATAGCAAATAGTGCATTCGGTTTATCCCGTATTTTAGGCCTTTGTATTGCTTCAACAATTCTGCTTAAAACGGTGCTTGAAAGAAAATATTGCTTTGTCTTGTTAAAAAAAGAACTGAGCAGAAGCCCATTCAATGAGATTCAAAAACTTTCGTGGACAGATGACATTGCTTGTTCTAGGGTTTCGCAAAAATGCCGTGAAGCATACGCTACCTGGACATCGCATTTTCATGATCTGTTTTTGTGATCACTGCGCCTCAAGCAAATCGAGTTTTCCTTCCTTATTCCACGACCTGTCCTTCACATCTGCTGTGCTGATTCCATCGCTTCTCACATTCTATTCGTTTCCTCGCATCCATCATCACTAAGGTCTTCCAGTCTTTGCGGTGGATTCGGCTACAAATTGAGGGTTTTCCCTCTATAATGAAAATAGTAGAATAGTTTTCCAGTGAATTCTTCCTGGAGTTCTGACAGTGTCGGGCTAGAGCGTTCCCACGTAGACTACAGAGAGTGGTATTTTTCTCGCACAAGCCCGTACCAGTTTCCCGAACCCGTACCAATTTTCTGAACTCGCAAGATGAGAGGCTAGGTGAGATAGGACTGGAATCGAACCAGCATAGGACTCGTGATGATCGGCATCATTGCCAATGTGTAACATACCATGGTTTAACGTAAGATTTCGAGGAACTTTTTTTGGCAGTTGCGCATTAAACGGGTTTTCTAGAATAGTAATGGAGAATATTTCTTCCAGAATACCAGTCGCGTACACTGCAGTGATCAAAACAGCGAGGAAAGCTGAAAATGCCACTCTATACCAATATTGAAGCGTGTCTCCGACTTTGCAAATGTAATAAATTCTGTCTTTTTTGCTTTGACGATGACAAATGGAAAGCGCCATCACCGTGAGTGCCATCAGCATTTTTGCGAGAATATTACGAACGGCAAATGGAATTGAATAAGCAGTTCCGTGTCGTTTTAATTGAATCGCTGAGAAACGCAGTTTCGCTGCAATAGTCTACTTCCGCTTTCAATGTGACGATGTACCTTGTCGGTGAATCAAAGCTAGTGAAGAAGAATTTACCATGTTTTCAGCTGAGGGTCGTGGGAGTGCTAGAATTCTCCTGAGACACATTTAAGCATTTAAACGGTTATCTCAGTGGGACGAAAGACAACGAAGATGGCCACTTTGTTCCTTTTCAGAATAAAAGACACCACAGTACCTGTTTTTTGCTCATCCTACTTTGTGCGGTTCTTGAAATAGTTGGCAATTTTTTCCATTTAGCGCTCCTTTCGGGAAAAACGACAAGTCTGCATAAGGCTTTTATTACGGACGCTTTAATGAGGAAATTCTCAATTAAAGTGGACGACATAAAATAGCCGAGAAAAAGCCTTACTCCTAATAGAAACCTTTAGTAGTTCCTGAAGGTCGGAGATTTGAAAAAGTAAGCGGTACATTCGCCAGAACCTCATCATTGCAGAACCTGATATGGGTGCCTTTAGTTGTTCTTCATGGCGAAAAAGAATTGCTCACCGTTTTCACAGAAAATTATTTTGCGTCTTTACTTCGTAGCCTGTTGTTGCCATATCTCAACGTCAATTGAGAAAGAGATAACCCTAGCGCAAAGACAAGCAACAAATGTTCTATCGTCTTAGAAAGCTATTTCATCAATGATCATGAACGGAATGATTGCAGAACTTTGTGCTATGTGCCTTCTTGCAGAGTTTCTACAGAAGTGGTTTTTGTATCGTACCAGTACCCTACCGTAGCTTTTGATGAAACAGTTTCGTTAAACGATGAGAGATCGCATACTTTTTCGCACGTGGACAAGAACCCTTTCTGCATTTTGCCGTTTCCGAAGTGATTTAATGAAGAATTTCTTTGCAAAAGCATTCGAAACCCGTTTCGGTATGGACAACGTAGTAAGGCACTCATACCAGGCTCTGTTACGAACGAAGTCTTGACGAACGTATTTGTGACTATCTTCCTCGATTACTAAACAGACACGTGATTGACGAAAACTAATGTTTCGACGTCTTCGTGTTCTTCACAGCCGGGTAGATCCGCATCGATAATTTGCAGTGGTTGTCCTATAGTACCGAAAACTAATGGTCATTTTTCGAAATCTTTACAACTTCAGGATACTACAGATCTCTTACTAGGGATACGGAATTTCTTGCCCAGTTCATGCTGCCCAATTGAAATCGAAATTTTCTCAGTTGATACTAGCGTAATAAAATCCTTATGTTATGCTGCCGCTTTTGCTAGAAGCAAGTTCTTCTGGGTACTTAAGCAAACAAGAAGGAAACAAAAAATTGGTGCTGGGATGTTTTATTTCCGGCAAAAGATTGAAATGCTGATGTACCAGGTATCCCCTTCGTTGAAATGACTACTGGAATCCCGAAAGGTTTCCAAAGGGATTGCAAGCTCTAGCGTGGCCCCCCAACTGAAATGGTAGTAACTGCGGTCCATTTTTCTCTGTTGATTTGGATTCGCTGACTACGTGAAGTGTCGTATTGAAAGCGCAAGGAGAATGCTGTGGCGGAACCGATCGTTGCACAGGATTTCGTTTAATCGACAAGGAAATGCCACAACAAGGAACTACTAGTTCAGCGCTACTCGCAGTACATAAATTTCTCATCAAAGAACTAATGACGATGACAGCGCATTCGGTCTCACTTTCAACTTTACACCCTACTTTGAGCAATACAGTAGTTCGACTTGCATGCTGAAAGAAATGTTCCCAATCACCACTTCCGATTTCCTCGAAGTACTGCCGCTAGTAAGCAGTTCTTCAAAATCCGATGTCAAGAATTCGTATCCTACACATAAGTAAATATCTGAATCCCACTGAGCGTAGTGTTGCTTCTGCAGCCACAACACAAACGCAGTGTGATCATTTTGTTTGCAAATCGGTGAAAAATTGAAAGCAATTGACAGCCTTCTTTAAACAATCGGCTTTGTCACAGATGAAAGGATTGAAGAGTTTGCTAAGGAAGCCACAGTCCAGCGTCGCAACATTTGCGTTCGTAACAGCGTCCAATTTTTCTTCCTCATCTCGGTGCATTATCAGTTCCGACTAAGTGAAGCATTCTTGTCACTCAATACGAAAAAATGAAACCCTAATACAGTTATTTTGTTTACCATCAATTCTAACACGGTTTCTCTTCCCTTTCTCACTTTACTGGTTTCTTGGCTTTATCTTATTCCTCGCTGTTTTCCTCTTTCAGTCCTTCAGTTAAGCTAATTCACCCTTTTCTTCTTTCGATGAAGTTCTGCAGATGTTCCTGTTTTGCCTATTAACTATTCATTCCATCAACAACGGAGACTTCAAAGGTGAACAGGTGCGAGAGGCCAATCAGACCATCAGACCTTATCGAACGCAACTTCCGGCTTAAAAATTTGCTGATAAGAACGTTTCTCACCGAAAGCCAGAAACTGTTTTAATCCGATGAGATTTCGATGAGAAGGTTATGAATTTGCACTGCAAAAGAAGAAAGAAAAATTATAGAAAATAGCTGTGAAAGAACGAATTATTGATTTTTTCGCTCATTAATCTTTTATACACTAACTATCATTGTTACAGCAAAAAAAGCTGCTAAATCTTTCTTCAACAGTCACTAATAGCTTCACTGTCGTCGGCTTTATCTTGCAGGTGGCCTTCGTTATCACTAATTCTACCAGTGTGCCTGCCCCAGCT
The DNA here is from genome assembly GCA_018806985.1 of Angiostrongylus vasorum. Classification (NCBI taxonomy): domain Eukaryota; kingdom Metazoa; phylum Nematoda; class Chromadorea; order Rhabditida; family Metastrongylidae; genus Angiostrongylus; species Angiostrongylus vasorum. Next base: position 82,603 of record JADANN010000130.1, on the reverse strand, counting down.
CCTGGCCCAGCAACTAGCTTGGGAGGAGGTCAGACATTTCTATCGCTATTGGTGAGTTAATAACTTGCAGAATTCAAGTTTTTTTTTCTCTGATTCTACATAGGGAGAGAACGCGATCTTCAATTTTTCGACAAATCGTCAGGTACAACCACAATGATGTTGGGATATCTGCAAGAATTGCATCCCAGCCTAGATCAAACAGCGATTACCCTTTCCGAGGGCTCACGTAGTAGGCACGGTACCAGTGACGCCATCTTTCTTCCTTTCTCCGAGCCTACCTTTTTACACTAATGATCTCACCAGCAATCACCCATCAACGAAAATGATCTGGGAAGCAAAAGCGATTTTCGGGAGCACAACTCGGTATTGAACACAGCCAATTTGAAATCACAATCATCTAGCCTGCGTTTGCTGCCAATTGGTATCTATACAGCAGCGTGCTATGTGAAATAATGAGCCCGCGCTCCAAAGTTGTAGAAATCGCAGGAACGATACCAACCGATCATCGAAATGCCTGTTTACTTCCTGATGTCACGATGGAGAACGCAGAATAACATATGTTGAGAAGACGTGGTTTATACGATCGCATCCAAGCGAGGATTTTTGTAAAGAATTGTGGAATTTGTCGAATTGGCGTAGATAATGAAATACATATTCACGTTATGTTTGGGTAATCACTTAACCACCACTGTGAACAACTACCAGTATTCAGCTTCCCAGCTTAGTCGATAGCACACATAATCAACTAAAACCTTCGAATTAAGTACAAAATGTATTCAATTTCATGTAGAAATCATAAAATTAAGAAACAGAGGTTTCGAAACTGGGAAATCCTCCGATAGCGCCTCATGAGCTGTCAAGTTACTTAGGCACCGCAGAGGTGTTTGAATGCATATTTGGCATGTATAACATACGAATGGACGTGTGTAGCGCAGTGGTCGGAGGTGCCCTGCAACACACGTGGAATCGATCCCCCGCCCAAGGCCCACCAAGCCTTCCATCCCTCCTGGGTCTGCAAATTGGTACCAGACTCGTCTAAGAGGATAGCAGCACTTGCTCGATACATCGCTAGGCCACCGCGAGTCATTTTAAAGGCCAGATATGCACTCAATCACCTCCAACGATACCTAATGAAGTGGGCGCATCCCTCAGAGATTGATCAACGCCGAGAGCTTTATCCTTTCATCCCCTTATAACATAGAAGGGTGCCGTTCATTCAAGTTTATACTTTTTTCCCAGTTTAGAACAAGTTAGGTAGTAATTCATTCAGCACGCTGGGATGAGTTCACTTGTAGCGCGAAATGGAGCTAAAGATCGCATAATTCAAAAGATCGACTTTCTATAGACCTCGGCATAATAATCGGTATATCTATGCGACATCTCGACCTGTTGTTCACGAGGGATGATGAGTCCCACTGTACGGGCGGTCCAACAGCAGGGCTCTGAGGGAAGGGGAAGTCGCCGAAACGTCGGCCATTGAACAACGACAACAACAACAACTCCGCATCAGGTAAAAAAAAGGGCTGTTTGTAAACACTGTGACGGTGCCTCTCACCATAGTTTATGCATGAATACCTTTTCTTTTCCTAGTAGAAATAAAGATTAAATCGTTTGTACGTAATAAATTAATGTTTTTATCAGAGGATCAACCGATTTATGAATCCTCCAGCCCGGCTATCTCAGAACTAGAGGGAGAATCGACTCGGCCAGCATTCTACGACATTCGGGAAAAAAATGAAAAATCCTCAAGCAGCCGAAGCCACATGTAAAAATTAGAAGACCTCAGTGTATGATGGATGCGAGGAAACGAATCGAATATGAGAAGTGCTGAGATTTACGCGGTAGATTTGAAGACAGGTCGCATAAAATAAAAAGAATGTTATAGGTGAAACATCATGATATGGCAAACGATACAACGATACTCTTCAAAATGATACCTATAATAGGTCGGCAAGAAAATTTTTCTGAAGAGTCCCTTTAAGATTCCAAAACTCGATCTCACCTTCGACCACTTATTGGAAATATAGTTCCAACTTAGAGCAGAGTGGTCGTCACTACCCATTACACATCTCTCATACATATATAATTCCTTAATAGATTTTCTAAGGAACCTTGGTTACGACAAAAACAGAGTGGGGAGGAAATCACTGATGTCATTACCGACTTATCCATAAACCACATATGGATCTCAACGATTTAAGCTTAGCCCTCTTAGTAGAAATTCTTTTCTTACAAGGACTTTTTTGAGCGACCTTCCTCAACATCTCTCCTTTCTTCGATAAGCTTAAGCAAACATGATAAATAACCTTTTTTCTGCGAACGATTCGACTTCTTCGTCTTCATTAGAGCCGATCATCCGAGTTAATGGTCCACAGTTGTTCGTCCCTTCGCTGTAACGTCTTCGTCTTCGCACTGAGTTGGATCCTTCTGGACAGTAGATAAAAGTTATACGATTGAGACTAAATCCTAGGCTAACTGGGTTTATTGCCAATTTCTGCTTCCAAGATTATTCCCGTTGAGGGTTGATTACTAACGGGACCTAAAAGACCGACTTTCTATAAACCTCGGCATAGATAATTGATATATTTATTTATATGATCTTATAAACTGATCTTGTTGAGTTAGTGCGAGGTTGGTAGAGGTCTTCGTTGTCGCTGTCGTTGTTGTTGGTGTTGTTGGCCAATGGATGACGTTTCGGCGATTTCGCCTTCCTCAGAGCCTTGACGTATTTTATACAAGAATACTTTAATTATTAGGTGGAAAAAAAGGCTAAGGCCTTAATGAAGGCGAGACATTTAAATAGACGCGATATTGGACAGAAAGGCTACTCAGCGTGATGTTACGAGTGGGACTGGCCCACGCGTTGTTGACGCGGTGTCGCGAGCGACACACATCCAGAGGTCAAAATATCATTTTGAAATAGGGTGCCAGGTAACTTGTGATAGTGAGGCATTCGTCATTCCGGTTATTCTAATCAAAGTATTCTTATATAAAATACGTCCAGGCTCTAAGTGAGGCGAAATCGTCGAAACGTCACCCATCGACCAACAACACCAACAACAACGATAACAGCAACGAAGACCTATACTAACCTCGCATCAGCTAAAGAAGATCAATTTATAAGATCATGTAAATAAGTATACTAATGCCACTGCTAGGGTAAAAAAGACTGGCTGCGAAAAAAAAAGATAGATGGCGTCAATGGTGCTGCGGGAAACCGTGAGCCGCCGATCAAGATAATCACGCTTCGATCTGGCCTAGGATTCGTGTTTTGCAAATATCTCTGCATTATTGTCGTTCTACCTGATTAATTGTCTAAAAATTGGAGATCACACTCTCTACTTATCTAGATCAGTGAAAAATGGCCTGAACTCTGCGAGTTAAGAACTCACCGCTTTCATTACACTAGGGATAGAAATGTCTCAGCTCCTTGCATGTTAGTTGCAGTGTCAGGAACTCGGGCAAAGATACAAGTAGAATTGGTGAAAACTTTGGCCACCGGCAAAATAAGGGCGGTAATAGTGAAGGTAGTAGTGAGTGTTAAAGAGAAATTTAGTAGCTTTTGCTGCTAAAACAATAACAGTTAATATTTACGACAATAGTTAACCAAAACCACTAATAATCCGGTGCTTCAAGTCTACTTTTTAGAAATGCTTCACTTTCTTCTGCTGCTGTATAAATTCATAATCTTCTCATCAAAATCTTATCAGATTAGAACAGGTTCTGGGTTTTGGTGAGAAACGTTCTTAGTAAAAAGTTCTATTTCGGGAATCGCATTCCTTAAGGTCTAATGCTCTCGTTGACCTCTCCCACTTAATTCGGCTTCGAAATCTCCGTTATTGATGAAATGAATGGTCGACTAAGAAGCAAAAACAGGAACATCTGCAGAGCTTCACTGAAAGGCTGAAAGAAGAAAAAGTGCGAGAAATAAGATAAAGCCAAGAAATCATTAATGTGAGAAAGGTACGGGAAACCGTATCGGAATTTATCCAGAGAAAACAACTATGTTAAGGATTCAGGTTTCGTTTTGAGTCACAAAAATGCTTCACTTTGTCGCAATTGACAATGCACCGAGATGAGGGAAGAAAATTGGAAGCTGTTAAGAAAGCAGATGTGGTGACGCTGGGCTGTGGATTTCTTAGAAAACCTTCTAATTCCTTCAAGTTTCTGGCAAAGCTGGATGTTTAAAGTAGGCTGTCAATTTCTCCCCGATTTGCAGATGCGATAAAATTCGTTCCTGCGCACCTTAGATGTTGAAGCCACTCAGCGTTTTTGTAACAGCCACAGAACCATCACTGATTCACTCTTTTTTTCAGGATTTTTTGGAAAATGATTACCCGTAAAGTCCAAGAAGTTGCATTCTTGTAGCAAGCAATCAATTCAATCTTTTTCTTTTTGGGCTTCAAACCTAAAACAGCGCTTGAAAGGAAGTAATGCTTTACCGTTTTAGAAGAAGAACTGCGCAGAACAACATTCAATGGTGCTCCAATATTTTCGTTAATGACTAACAGTAGAACTCGTTCTAGAGTTTATACCAATGCGTTTTAGCATGCGAAGGCCTAATATCAGGGTTCTGAACAACTGTTTAGTGGCTTTTGCCCTTTAAACGAATCGAAAGTGGTGATGGGGAACATTTCTTTAAGTAAGTGAATCAAATTACTATATTGCTCAAAGTTGCGTGTAAAGCTGAAAGTGCAACTCATTTCCAACGTGTGAGCGATTTCCCGACTTTGGGGGAAATCGAAAGCACTGCCATTGCACGCTCTAGGGATTCGTCGAGCATCACATCTTTCTTCTTCTCGCGAAGAGCTCTAACCATCCGGTCGGTGGTATTCCTGCAGTACGTTTGACATCCCGAGGAATTCAGTCACTAACGAATCTTGTCCATTGGTTGTCATTCATATGCATTACGTGTCCGGCCCACCTTATCTTCGATTGTTTGGCGTACAGAACGGCATCTTTGATTTTTGATCGTCGACGCAGACTGGAGCTTCAGATCCCTTCCCTTACTTGTGTGGAACAGGGATACGGATACTCCTAGCATCGCCCTTTCCACTGCGCGTTCGATAACGCTGAGTGATGTTTCATCCTGCTTAAGAAGCGACCAGGTTTCTGACGCATACGTAGGGATTTAGGGCTGAGTCGAAAAGATGGCACGGAATCGGGCGTTTTTATTATCTCCAATACATCCTCGATGCTCTTGAAAACTCCCTAAGCCGCTCGTTTCCTTCTGATCAACTCTGGAGCTAAGTCGTTCATCATTTTAATTTCCAGACCTAGATAGATATAACTAGATAGATATAACTGGAGCAATCGCAGATATTCGCTCCGTTGAGCGCGAATGGGGGCACACGAAACCAATCCGTTCCTCAAGAAATCGTTTTGTGAGAATTGGTCGAGGACCAATCTTTCCGCAGGCTTTATCAAGATCAGCAAGCATTAGTTCCTCTTGGCTAATGTTTGGTGTTATAAGAACGATGCTATCTAAAAGACGAAGATGGTGTAGTTGCCGATCACCGATTTGCAGTCCTATGTTATCCCACTCCAATGTTCGCACGACGTTCTTGAGGGTAGCGGTAAATAATTTTGGTGAGGTGGTATCGCTTTGCCTAACCCCTCTTTTTGACCTCGATAATGACGTCGCCGCAAACTGATGAAATGAGTTTATAAAAATTTTATACAGCTCACGAAGAATATTAACATACTGAGTAGGGAATACTTGAGCTTCCATGGCTACTTCCATATCAACTGGATCAAAAGTTGCGCTTTAATCACAAGAGTGAGACAGAGCAGTCTCTTGTACTCTAGCCGTACAATATTAGGTCTTTTTACAATGTGTTTGTGGTCCATCGCACTGAATTATTTGCGAAATCTTGCCTGCTCCTTCTTCCACTGCTCATCCCGTTTAGGATTACTCGAGCGAAGGCTTTGTAGAAGATAAACAGCGAGCAAATTAGGCGGATCGATGCCGATATCGTAGAGGTCACGATTCTTGAACAATAAGGCAGTATTGTTGGTCTGCTACTGTGTCGAACTTTACTTTATAACCGATGAAGGGCCCAAGCAGTGCATTATTAGTGAGGACTGGCGAAACTTTCCTTGAGTGTGCAGGTGCTACCCTGTGCGAAGATGATATCCGATTCTTCATCGACGAAATATCTCGTCGGATTTCGGACGTGAGAACCGGAGCAGTTGTGTATACCTCCTCGTTTACTTCATAACAGCAGGAGGACAGCGCTACTTAAGAGACCTGGGTAGTAATCCTGAATGATTTTTCTCCATTATCTTTCTCGAGGCTGTAACTGCCCCCATCTGGTCGTCGGAGTGCAATCACCTTGTTTTTGCAATTGGCGAAGCTTCAGTGGGCTTTGCGAATGCTTTTGCCAGCCTCTTCAACTTCGCCCATAACTGCTAAAGTTCTCTCTTTAAGATCTTCTTTTACCGCCTGTCTGCATTGTCTTGCAAGATCGGACGTGAGTTGGCGGTTGCCTTCAGCTCGTTAGATTCCACGCAGGCGTATAGGCTGGGGTTTTGTTGGCAGCAGACGTCTCTTAACGACTTTCAAACTCTCAACTTTCTAAGCGCTAATGCGAAATTGCTGAGCCAGGCGATAGTATTGCTCGTCGATGTTATTATACAGACCAGCATCTTTCTAACGGCAGACTAATGAACTGAATAAATCCCAATTTATGGTGGTTTTGGGGCTTCATTTTTACAATTTAGCAGCTTTTTTCTCCTTTGCGCGACAAATGAAATTCTGCCCGCAGAAGGGGATGCTTAGGTCCCGCTTAGAATTTTAAGACAACGGTGACATCGGTTAATCAAAACTTTCTACTTACTACGATGTGGTCTGTTTCGTTATAGTGCTCTCCATGGGGGAAAGTTTCACTTCCTGCGTTTTGAGCAGAACTTCTGAAATTGCATGCTACCGTGAATGGTGTTCGTAGGTCTGGTAAATATTTCTAGACGATTGGTTCTTCGCTTAATCAATCCCTTTGATATTTAGGCAGCCTAAAGTGAGCCTGAGATTTTAGCAGCCTCTCCATCGTTCTCCTACTCAGCGACGCCGTATCGGACGCTTTTTCCATGTCAAGGGGAAGGATGCGCTTCTATTTTTACAATGTTTAGTATTTGATAACTGCGCGTAGCTTCCAATGTGCTGGAGGCTGGGTATACTCACAAGTAGCTCAGTAGTATCTTCTAGAGGAGACGAGAAATTCCTTTCTTCGAGGCGACTTCTAACCGATCTCTTAAACTTTTTAATCCGTTGTCTGTAAGCCTATGGCCGTATTGACTAGTATAATAAGATCCCCATGCACGAGAAAACACATACGTACGTATGCATTCCACTTGCTTCAATGAGAGTTAATGATCGCTTTTGGTCCCCAATTAACTAAACCCTGTCCACCACCTAAGGATACACAACCTTGTTTCGTAGCTAACGAGCACGAGATCTCTCTGTAAGGGAGAACCATGGATTTATTTCATGACTCTCCTAACCCTTTTATTTACTGCCTACTCTTTTCAATGACAGGGTATGTTGCGAAATATAGCTTCTATGATACAGAGATATTACTCAAACTCCGGACCGCAGGTGTCTGCGGTGGGCAACGAACGCGATGTTACCCTTTTTGGGGGGGGTAACGCGTTCACTAGCACACCATGTGGGTCCTTCGTTTCGCCTCTCTCTCCTGCCTATTTCATAACTGTCAGAAGTTTTTTTAATAGTCACGGCGACGACGACCGTTCCCACAGTAGAATTCGTCACATGTGGCAGAAAAGTGTATTTCAGTCTGAGAAAAAACATTGTGGATAACGTGTTAACCTCTAAATAATAGGTATTTGTAAGGCGCTGAAAAGGTATTAAAGGCTGCTTTTTACACAGCTTCTTATCTTCTTGCAGAAACGTTCGTTATTATTTTCCTTTGTACCTTGTAATAAAGTCTTACTAGCTTAGATGCTTGGACGGTCCATCTCCACGAGCTGTGCGGACCCCAGCACATATGCCATTCGTTCCTTTCTCTTGCTATCGTAATCCATGGTGGTGGTCTTGTTCGAGCATGATAGCGCTTGCCAGTCTCGTACCGTGATCTGTAAAACAACTACAGCTGCGGGTACAGCTGATTAACTTTGTTTACGAACACGTTCGCCCAACGTGTAGATGGTCGTCCTGGCGGACGCTTGCATTCTCTTGGAGTCCACTCTACTGTTCTCTTCGTCCATCTGTGGTCCGTTCTTCTCATTATGTGACTGGCTCATCTATGTTTGGCTATCGATGTATAATCTTTTGGATCTCGAAGATGTGACAGATTTCGAAGCTCAGGGCTTCGCATTCCGGCTAGATATTGAGAGTGCCAATTATATTTCAGAAGACATCGCTTGTAATAAAGTCTTCGCTCATCAATCCGTTCTTTTGCAAAGAAGAATTTGCATTCTACTGAGTTTCTGGTGAATCAAGTGATCCTTTAAAGTGTAAACGCACCGTTACTTTGGAGATAGATCGGGTCATTGATCAGCCTATTTCAATTCTTTTCTGTTGCTTTAACAATGTTGTAAAAAGCATTCCCACTCTTGACGGCAGTCATAACCCGTGAAACGATGGAACCGCGATCTGAAGTGTCTACGCTCAATAAATTTGTCTGGGAGATGTTGTGAATTAAGGTGTCTATTCCACCGTATTCTCACAAAACTAAAGAAAAACTCTTTGAGCAACCCACGACCACATCAACGTCTTATATTATTCCCAAAACGCTGGAAACGAGAAGGAGAAGCAGTTGCGTCTGTTCAAAAACTGTCATGTCGTCATCATGTGTCTGAGAATTCGATCCAGCAGACGATAGAACACTTATTAGGTTTTTGTTACGAGAGGAAAAAGTCTTCAACTTAGGCGTAAATGGTCAATATTGGTCTGCGGTTACATAAACACAAAAGAAGTGTGATATTTTAACGCGTTCTCTTCTCTTAACTGCTTTCTTGGCCAGAGCAAACACCAACGAAACATCTTACGGCTTATTGATTTGAATAGTAAGTTATAACTTCTGGACGTCGAGAGGAAAAGAACAATAATACAACAAGAGTTTACGGAAGAATTGCCGTTTTTTAAAAAGTTATTCCGGTAAACAACCTCAACGATATTAATAAGGTCTCGGTAACATTCAAGGATCGCAGTGATTCCCGCTTCTGTTCTGGCTAGTACTGAGAGCACTTTCCTCCTTAACAGTTTCCGGTATCCTGCAGTGCACACAAACATAGGTGTAGTGGAATCTCACCGCGTACTAGAGAAAGTTCCCCTCCTCATCACTTCATTTTTTGCAAGGCTTCTCGTTTTTTCGACCGTAGAGCTCGCAATTGACAACTTCAGTTCAAGTCGAACTTGCTTGACATGTTGTAGAATAAATAAGTCGGCAAAGAATGTTGAAAATCGAGCAGATGTTTCAAGAAGTCTTGAAAGGTAACGATTGGATAAAAAAATAAGGCTAAATATGGGCCATCGCATTGAATGCATCACACCAGCAAGCAACCTTTCGAAACCTATTCGAAGTCACAGAGTGATCGTCTCAGCGGTTTCAACTTCTTCAGAGTCCGGCATAGTAAAACTGACACGCGGTCTACTCAGCAATGCACTTGCTTAACTTCGGTGGATAAAACGTTATACGCAGATTTTCATTCTCTTAATAAATGGCTTTTTTAAATAATAATTGTTTTAATGTATCTTATTTCATTGACCGGCTAAGACTGGTTTGTTACCACATATTTGTTCGGCTAACGTCTTAACATCTTCTTCTTCATCGGAGCCGATGATGTAAGTTGATGGTTCGCGGTCGTTAGTCCTGTCGATGTGGTGTCTTTGCCGTCGTATCGAGTCGGATGTTCTTCAGTGAAGCACCTCTTCAATGAGTGAACGTTACCCGATGATGTTGTCACTCAGAGAAAGAGATTCAACTCGATACGATGACAAAGACACCACGTCGAGAGGAAGAACAGCTTTGAACAATCGTTTCTTATCACTGCGTCTGAGAAAGGTGACGGCGTCGAAACCTTAGGAGAATGCATATTTTGTAACAACCTCGTGTCAGCTTAGCAATGAAACAAGGTACATTGCTTATTTATACCAAGATTAAATGAAGGTTAGTTCTTCATAATGTGGTCGTAATTTCACTTACATTAATGCCCGTTCATTAGCAGTACTTTAACAATTTTCCTAGTGAGTTATGGAAGCACAAGTTCACCAATTCACAGAGCTGCTCTGCAACAGATGACGACATTAACGTTTTTTTTTCTTGGAAAACCCAACATTCAAGTTTCCACAAGGAACGAATAGAAAATTACTTCGAAAAAATTCTGACCTTTCTATACGACTTGCTTCACTCTCGCAGTCGAAGATTGTGAGGCTTCACTGCGGTGAATTTTTCGACTGAAATTGTAAAACCAGGTGCTCCACACGCTCACCGATAACAAATCGAAAGCACAGCCCTCGTGCATTTGCTGTGCCGAACCCCGTCTGTAATGCCATTATTCCGTGTAACTGTGTCTTATTTTTAAGTTCCTTACCCTTGTCTTTGGATTCTCAATTCTCAAATCGGGGTTATGTTCGATACAACAACAAGAATGTGGTGGCAGTCATCATATTCGAAAATAGAGTCAGTAGAAGGTAACCACTTAATAGTCATTTGCTACTTTTTTTCATGGCTAGGTATTATGTAAAATATAACCACAATGATCCTGAGACATTTGCAAAACTCCAGACTGCAGATAGAAAACACAATAACCCTTCCGAGAGCTAGCGCGTTCATCACCACAGCATGCGGGTCCTTCGTTTCGTTTTCCTCTCAGACGTGTTTCTAAAGGTGATATCAGCAGTCACCCATGACAGGGAGTAGTCTAAGAAGCACCAATCGGTACCGAATCCAGTTAACCTCAAGCTGTAGTACATATAATGATTTAATTACTTTTTTATTACTGCCCACCCTACTTTTTGTTTAATACTGCTTGACTGCTTGAACCATTCGATTTTCTCATTGATGAGCCAACACTAGGTTAATAAAATGGACTTAATTCGGCTAATCCCTACCAAGAACAATTCTCTTTTGGACTACAGTACATCAATGATTCGACGTCTGCGCCTTCGTCAGCGCCGACGACCCGAGTCGATGTCCACAGTTCATCGTACTCCTGATGTGGTGCATCGTCGCATGGAGTCCGACATTCTTAATGGAGCACCTCTCGAACGAGGCGTCTTTGCCAGTTAACACAGACCGTAACAATATTTCACTGACCGATTTGCCTCTAACATCGGCATCGCTATTCATCACGTATTATTTCACTGTTAGGCTATGCTTGTTCACTGACTTGTTGAATTTTCTTGAAGACAGGATCGGATGAGAGGTACAAGACTCACTATTTACTAAAGGTGCTCGTTTCTTTAAGACGTGAAGGTTTAAGATTGCTTTGGGACAACAATAGCTCGCACATCCACAGGAAGATCACCAATTTACAAAATGTGAAGGATGGTTTTTCATTCTCATTTTCACTGACCGGTTTCTACAATGAATGTGAGAGAACTCTTTACAAGAGATTTATTCATGATGATTCAACAGCACTCTGAGATACTGACACCTTAGGATAAGAGTTTTTTTACTGTCGTATTTCTTCTAATCCTACCAAGAACAATTCTCTTTTGGACTACAGTACATCAATGATCAAAGCGTTTTCGCGAGTTGTAACCGGAAAAACATTTTCCAGAAATTCTCTATTTGCAAATTTCTTAGTGACTCCTACACTTTCGTGCAGTTTCTTGGCCTACCCTGACTAACTAGCAGCCTTGTCATTTGATCCTTTATTGATTATTTAATATAACGACAAACATCCATGAATAGACATGTTTGTCCCTATCACGTCACAGTTGAGTCCGTGTATTAGGTGACAGTGGCAGATGCCGAGATGAAGTTTGCTCCGAATGGACCAGATGCCAAGCTTCGTACCACTCTGTTCACCACACTTTGCCACATCTCTCTCGACCAAGTCGCCATGATGACGTTTGTGGTCGTGAGAGTTCCTCCAATTGACAAGTGTTCGGGGGGAATAGTCACCACATTCATGCCAGCTCTTGGCTCACACCTCTGATTACCCTGCATCGTTGTGCATATGGCGGTCACCGTGTTGCCAACAATAATGCAGTAGACGTTACCCATCATAACTGAAAGAAACCTCTATAAGTAAATGATTGTTCGCATTCAAAATGGCAATCTTTGTTAATTAGCGTAACAAAGGACGCTTGCATGTAACCGAATGTGTTGAGATTTCATCAACAGCAAAAATTTTTTTTTAAAGTGAGCCTTGCTGAAATAAGTAGCGAAATTTTTTCCTTATCAGTGGTTTTTATGCTTCTCTAGACCACTATTACTCAACCCCAATAAGTGCAATGAAACACAGCAGTGTCTTTTAGATTACTGTATGAGATGGACACATGAAAAACAGTTTTGCAAACTAACCGTGTACAACCATAATGATGGTAAGATAATTTCAAGAATCTAGTTTCTCTTAATATTGCCATTGGTTCACAAGTGTCTCGTTTTCTTTTTCAATAATCGTGAGGTTGCTACAGAACCTACGTTTAGTTTCGTACTAAAGCACACGTAGAACACAACGGTAGCTGACGTTTCGGGAATATCGCCTTCTCTAGAGCTTGGAGAAGTCTATTTATCAGAAATTTACTGGCCCAAAGGTATCAGTAATACAGACAGAAAGATGAAAGCCCGGACGGCAATAAAACGGTCGAAAGGTTCCCAAAAACCCCACCTTTTTTTTAACGTGCCTTCTACTGGGGAAAAAACAGCCGCTTAGAGTTGCATGCTGTACATGACTGCTCCACCTCACGTTAGAAACCTGCTCTGACGTGCGGAGCTAGACCACGTGTGATCTCTTGGAATACTTCTCACTTTTTTATTTTTAGATTCTCGGCAATTTCCAAAAAACCTCTGCAAGTTTGCGCATTGGAGTCTTGGCATACTGCACGACGACAATAACTCCTTTAGCAAAATTGCTTCCGCCATGCCTTTGCATCCTATGCGTCCCTAGTATGTAACCAACTCGGTGTTCTTTTATACAATCTCTGCAAGTAGTACAACAGATCAGCTATATCGTACCTGAACATATACAGCAACTGTCCCTGACAGAAGGGAAAAAATATACAATTCTGTGTTTCACATAGACAGTGGTACAGGCGGTTACCAACTAATTGACTGCAAAAAACTATCCGGTGACTTCCTAATAATCGCTGCCGACTTCTCTTGATCTGCATTTCTTAAGCACAGATTTATGGTTACACTTATTGCACCTCTAACAGGCAAGATAAACGAGATTTTACTTCGGCCAAACAACTCATTTCGGAGCTTCGCCTTCCTTCTAAGCTTATCTCATGGGTTGTTACTTCGTTGCCATTGGAGATGGCAATTGTCTGAGCCCACTCTCGCGATTCTTCCTTTAGTTCCCTATTTGTGAACACAGATGTGGCTGTTCGGAACATGTTTCCCACAAGCGCCCTCTCCGTGTTTAAAGGATGGGAGCAGAAGAAAGGAACTAGGGTGTTTCCATTAGTCGGTTTTCCTCACCACATTTTCATCTCATCGCTATTTGCTGAAGTAATTTGAACTTTAAGAAACGGAAGCCAATTTCCTTTCGGTTTGTCCAAGGTGACTTTAATGTACTCAAACGGTTCGTTGAATAACACGAAGCATTTGCCCATCTCCTTCTGAGTAGAGAAAATGGTAAAACAATCACCTAAATACAGTAGAGTACCAGCACGAGATTGGCAATGGGGCTTTTATTATAGACATTAACACAGTGGAGGGACTTGCTGCTAGCCGATGTCCAATGGCAAACGTATTTCACGTGCGCGCAATATTTCCCAGACCATCTGAAAATCGAGCAGTTTACGCACTCTTTTGAGAGAGCCATGGTTTACTGGACAGCAAGCTATATATATTTATTCCACCTTCGTGTTCCACAAGAAGATCGAGAACGGTTAGCACTGCGAGTTAGTCGATATTTTTATATGAATCGCGGTAATGTCAATGGACTCTGTAACGCATGCGTTGTTAGGAGACGCGTTTGCTAGAGGTTCTAGCAACATTTGGGTAACCGTGAGGGAGTGGAGTACCAAAAAAGAACGCCCAGAGATCACACGTGAACATGCTCCGTATCTTGAAATCGACTTGAGCGGGAGTCGTTTTTCGGGAAGCTGTTCACTATGTTGTTACTCTTCAGATTTTTGTCTTTCTACCTTTTTTTTCTTTTTTTTGTGTTATTGAATCGTCTGGGCTTGTAAATCACGTACCACTAGACTTTTCCAGGCTCCGAAGAAATCGATACTGCGAAAATGTCGGCTATAGTTCTGTTGTGTTTTGCATGTTAGCAGGATTTTGAAAAATTTGGAACTTAGGTGAGCTTCAATGAGGTTCAAATTCTCGATTACCCTTCCTGAGGACTCACGTGTTACCAGCTGCACTGCAGAGCCTTTTCCTATGCCTTCTGTCAGCACGTTTCTTCCTACCCTAACAGTGCTATCAGAAGTAACTATCCATCTGAAATCAACTACGGAGCACAAATCGGCATCGAACACAACTAAGCTGAAGCTAGGGAAGAGCAATGATGATGATAAAACTGGGTGATAGAAATGCAAAACAAGAGCCTCGGTGGTGCAATGAGTGAGACGTAGGACTCCGGAAAGGGTTATCACAAATTCCATGATCACTCGGGATTCCGAGGTTTACAAATTATCTCAACATCGTCGTGCTGGTATTTCACATAATACCATGCAATGGAAAAAAAAGTGGTAGACCCTAAATAGAAAGTAGGGCAGAACGTCAAATGCTTCGGAAGAAATATGCACTTCACAATAGCTTCACGCGGAGCTGCAATTCTCATAATTTCTCTTTAAAATGCAAGAAAATAAATATCTTCTCTAAATAACTAAGATAATGTGACGAGAAGCCAGGTGAACATACACTTTGCAGAAGAACGTCTGAAAATGGCAAATTTTGCTCTTTTGCTTGAGTAACGGCACGTAGACTGCCTTCAGAAGACATTGCCATCCTCATCTACCACTTCTGCTTCTGTTCTCCTTTACTTCTCTTTCATCTCTCCATGGTTTCTATTTAAAAGAGGGGGTATCAGAAATGTTCACCGGTTTCATTTCTGTATAGACGCTTCAAATTGTTCGCAAAAAGCGTGTAATTTCCTCTCATTTAGTATTCTTTCCACATTCGCTATTAACTGTTGTTAATTTTGTTATTCGTGAATAATTGCTCAAGAAATTGAAGGTTTACGCTGTGCTTATAATCGGGTTGGCCTTCAGGGCTGGAAAAATATAACGAACGGAACCATAAACTGTTTTGAAGGTTTTCTTAGTCAAGCGAAGATTTGTGCACGAGATCTGCTTTACAAACACGAGATGCTGTAGACTCACTCATAGGATTCGTTGGGTTTACAAGTATGTTAGGGCATTCCAGTGGAGTATAGGTAGTCCGAACAGTAAGTTGACCTAAAATGATTCCGATAATGGCGTCAGGAAGGCCAGCGCCACGACCTTGCCGTTCGAGAAGGTCAAAGACCTGAAGAGAAACGGTTTTCATTTGTTGAGAGAGTTTACATGGAAGCGTCTTCAATCAGTTTTTGTCGATCCAAGCAAAGTGTGTCGAAACTAAAAATATGACAAAATGTGAAAAATTCACTTTCCTGCTAATCGAGAAACGACAGAAAGCTTAAAATCTAAGAACTGTTAACTCACTGCTTGCATTATAATACGTTGTACAAATGCTTGAGCTCCCTCCGCGCTAGTCGCAATGCCAGGAGCTTGGGCTTGGTTGTTGGCCATTCCACTGAAAACCATGGCCACTGGCAAGTTAAAGCCGGTGATGTTGAAGCTTCTACTGCTTGCTGTAAGGAAATTTCGTAGCTTTTGTTGGTAAAAAGCAAAGTAGTAATTCACCGTTACAATAATATTTAACGAAAGAGTAATAATGATTGAAAGCACAATCATTTTGGGACGACTGATTTTCCGAAATTTCAGGAGCGTTCTGAAAAAATATTTCCTAGGACTTTTTTCCTCCTTCCCCTTCTGTTATTTAGAATTCCTAGCGTTGTCATCAAAAAGTTCGTATTACGAAAGCGTTTGAGTGATTGCGATGTGCTAAATTTTCCACTTTTGTTAAGTTACGAAACTCTGTGTTTAAAATTGCAATTATTTGAATTATTTGTACAAGCACAACAATCTTCTGCTCATTACATTGGCCTGGTGGCATCACTCCACATCCGAGAACTGTCGAGACTGCGGTTAGAAGCACAATCAGAAGTGTCGGAAGACTCACCACGTTGGTAGGACTACGCATTTTTGGTTCCTAAAATTCCAAACAATTGATATAAAAAACAACTGAAAGCGCAGATTGCATTTTTTGCATCAGATCGTTTACATGGCAGCAAATGATTAAAACTTAGCACTTGTACAACAGTGATATTAGCGTGGAAGGCGTTTCTACCGCTCCTTGACTTTGCCGAGATTTAGGAGTCCCATATTTTTTGAATTCCGGGGCAAATTCGTTGGAGAGGCATTTATGTGATATCCTACCATCAGAAGGTCTATAGGAGTAGGCTTTTGCAATGAATGTCGAGTGTTGAATATGAACGAGATGCGTGGAAGCGACCGCTATAAAGAATTTCAACGAATACGCCAATTCTCCAGGTGCCACGCCTATATTGTGTTTCCACCATCTCATTTGCGCTACAGCGGCATAAAAATCCTGCCTTTTCAACGAATGAAGGAATTCAGAATCGAGAGAACGCCGTCGTTATGAGCGCAGTTTTAAAAAAAAGTCTGTCCAAGAAAATATCGAGCGAGAAAAACGAAGCACAACATGCGGTGCAAAACGTACGTAGCAGCGTATTTCTAAGTAGCGGAAATAGCCGTCGTTAACCGCTTGAGATCCCACTAGCCTCTCCCACTTAGTTCGACTAATAAATCTGCTTTGTTGATGAAATGGTCGGTTGATAGGCAAAACAAGGACATCTACGTAATTCCAGTGAAAGATTCAGTAAGGGGAGAATAAGATGAGCCAAGAAAACCGTCACTGTGAAAAAAGGAAGAAAGAAGCCGTGCGAAAATTGATTACAGATGAAATAACAACATTAAAACTTGAGGTCCACTTTTGAAACACAAAAATACTTCACTTCCGTTGAATTGCCAGTTCATCGAGACGAGAGAAGAAATAGGACGTTCCATAGAACGCGAATGAGGTGTCGCTGAGCAGTGGCTTCGTTAGTCACCACTTTAGAACTTCCAATTTTCTAATAAAGCTGGATGTTTATAGAATGCAGTTAACTTGTCGCACTTTGTCCGCGATCTAAAGACAAAATAGCATTTGTTCCTGTGCACTTTATACGGTGAAGCCGCATTACACTTGGGTAATGGCGGCAGAATAATGACTGATTCATCTCATTTCTGCAATTTTTTGAAAGACGTCACCTTGGGAATTTGTAAGACTGCTTTCTTACTGTAAGTAGCTTCGCCGGATTATTCTGTATTTCAGGCTTTTGAGTTACTTCAGAAATTTTACCCAAAACGGAACTTCAAGGGAAATACTGCTAAACCTTACTGGAAAAAAGAACTGCGCAGTATTGCCTTCAATGCGACTCCAAAACTTTCGTGGAGTGATGAGAGTGCAGCTCGTTCTACAGTTTCGCATAAATGCGGCGTGGTATGCGCAGGAATGATATCGTATTTTGGTGAGCCGTTTAGTCACGGCTGTGCCTCAAGCAATTCGAAATTTTCTTTTCTTATTCCACGACCGGTCTTTCACATCTGCTGTGCTGATCCCAACGCACCTCAAATGCGGTTCGTGTCCTCACATCTATCTTCCACTAACATCTTCCAATCTTTATGGGTGGTTTTGGCTGGAGCATAAGGGTTTCGCCTCCATTATGAAAATCGTAGAATGATGGTCGAGTGGATTCTCCCTGGAGTCCTGAGAGAGTCGGGCTAGAGCGTCCCCGTTTAGACTGCAGAGAGTGATTTTTTTTCTTCGACAATTCCCAATTTTTTGGACCCCAGAAAGACGAGAGGCTTGGTGAGACAGGAGTGGAGTCGTACTAGCAAAGTGCTCGTGATGATCGGCATCACTGCCAATGTGTAGCAAACTATGGTTTAAGGTAAGATTTCGAAGAACTGTTTTTTCGCCGCTGCACCTTAAACAGATGTTCGAGTGTAGCACCGGAAAATATTTCGTCCAGAATACCAGTAGCGTATTACTTCAGTGATCAAAGCAGCGATGAAAGCTGAAAATGCCACTCTGTACCAATATTGAAGCGCGTCTCCGACTTTGCGAATGTAATAAATTCTGTCTTTTCTGTTTCGCCGGTGACAAAATCGAAAGCACCGACAGCGCCATAAGAATTTTTGTGAGAATTTTATTAAACGATGAGCGAAACTGAATAAGCAGCTCCGTGTCGTTTCAACTGGATCGTTGAGAAACGAACAATTTCGCTACCGTATTCCACTTCTGGTTCCCATATGACACCGTACCTAATCGGAGAATCTAAGCCTCTGAAAAAAGAAACATCACATTTGCCATTTTTTCGGCTGAGGGGCTGTGGGAGTTCTAGAAATCTCTCTAGAGATATTTAAGCACTCAAACTGCCAGCTGGTGGAACGGAAAATGGCAATGATGGCCACTTTGTTCCTTTTCGGAATAAGAAACACCACAGTACCGGTTTCTGCACTCTTCCTGCTTTGCGCATTCCTTAAAATAGTTAACAATTTTTTTCATTCAGCATTTCTTTCCGAAAGGCCACGACTCTGCATAAGGCTTTTATTACGAACGCTTTAATCAGGAAAATCTCAATTAAAATGGTCGACATTAAATAGCCGAGAAAAGTCCGTATTTACTCCTAGTAGCGTCCTTTAGTAATTCCTGAAGAATTTGATTTGATTTGAAAAAGTAACCAGTACGTTCGTCTGAACTTCATCACTGCAGAACCTGATATGAATGTTTACAGGCATCGTTCTCACAGAGAAATACTTTACGGGTTTACTTCGTAGCCGGTTATTGCCATGCCTTAATGTCAATTTTTATCAAACGACAGAGAGAGATAAACTCGGCGCACGGATGAGCAACGAATGTTTAATCGTCTTAGGAAGCTATTTCATCAAAGGTCAAGAGCAGAATGATTGCAGAACTTTCTATCATGTGTCTTTACGCAGAGTTTCTACAGAACTGGCTTTTGTATCGTATCAGTACCCCACCGTAGCTTTTGATGAAAGAATTTCGTAGAATGATGTGACATCCTGTGCCATTCTTACGTAGACATAAACCCATTCTACATTTTGCCGTTTTCGAAGTGAGTCAATGAAGAAATTCTTTGCAAAAGTATTCGAAACCCGCTTCAGTATGGGGGAACGTAGCAAGGCACTCATACTAGGTTCTTTTATGAACGGAGCAGTGGCAAACGTATTCGTCACTAACTTCTTCGATTACTAAGTAAACACCCGATTCACGAAAAGATTTATTCGGCTAGCTTTTCGACGTATTCTTATTCTTCAGAACCGGATCGATCCGATTCGATATTCTGTAGTGGTCGCCCTGTCGTACCTTGAACTAATGGTCACTTTTCAAAATCTTTACAGCTTCAGGATATTTCACATATCTCTGCTGTGAATACGGATTTTTTTGCCTGTTAATGCCGATCCAATTTATATCGAAATTTTCTCGTATAATACGCCCGTATAAAATCCTTATGGAATGCTGTCGCTTTCGCTAGAATCATTCCACATAAAATAGTTCCGAGTACCTAAGCAAACAGGAAGAGTATAAAAATCCTGCGCTGTGATGTTTATTGTCGGCAGAAGGATTAGAATGGTAAAGTGCCCGGTTTCTCCTTCGTTGAAATGACATTTGAATGCCAAAAGGATTCTAAAGAGATTTCAAGCACTAGCATGGCCCTTAGGTGAAATGTTAGCAACCGTGGTTTTTCTTCTCTACTGGCTTGGATTCCCCGACTACGTGACGTGTCGTTTCGAAAGCGCAAGGAGAATGCTGTGATGGCACTGCCCGCTGCTGAGCAATTCATTCAAACGGCAAGGAAATGTCACAACAATTCAGCATTCACAAAATTCCCATCGAGAGCTGATGACGATGACAGTGCTTTCGGTTTTTCCACACTCGGGAACTCGCTAACACGTTGGAAATGAGTGACACCTTCAGCTATACACGCAACATTAATCAATGCAGTAACTCGAATCGCGTGCAGAAAGAAGTGTTTCCAATCATCACTTTCGATTTGCTTTAGCTGCCGCCGCCAGTAAGCAGATCTACAAAATCTGATATAAAGCTTTCGTATGTTAAAATGCATTGTAATAAAATGTAGAACGAGTTGTACTGTTATTCACTAACGGAAATATTTGAACCCTATTGGAATAGTGTTCTTCTGCACTGTTCTTTTTCTAATCAGATAAAGGAAAATTCACTTCTAAGCGTCATTTTAGGTTTAAAGGAACAAGACCTAAAAAGCGATTGAACTGACCGCTTGATACAAGAATGCAACATTTCCAATACTTTCCAGGTAATCATTTTCCTAAAATTAAGAAAAAGAAGAGTGTGCTAGTGTTAATCCTGAATCCGTTACCCAAATGCAGTATGGCTTCAACGTCTAGGGTGCGCGGCAACAAGTTTTGTGTAATTTTCCTCTTTTGAGGCAGGTTGTTTAGAACACGATTTTCTTAAATAATAAGTTCCATGGAGAACTGTGCCACAGTCTCGTCTTTCATGCTGAGAGAGAGATATCTACGACCTGATTTCAAAGAGATTCTAGTTGGAAGCGTTCTGAGAGATACTGGATTTACAAAATTTCGAAACGAGTACGTGAAATGCGATTTATTAAGAATAGTTTTTTCTTCATTTTTACAGTTGTGTGATACCAGAGCCCTATTCAAATAGTGGACGACTTTCATATATTTTGTTTCTTTCAGAGACGAGAATCCTTTTCTCTTTTACTCCTAATTGCCTTTGGTGTTTCCTCAAAGAAACTCTAAAGAACGTCCCATCGAAAATTCACAGGAAGTTGTTCATTTATTTTTTGAAATTTTTCTTCACTAGAGCGGATGATCCGAGTCGGTGGTCGACATTAATTCGCCCTGTCGATGTGGAGACCTCGTAGTCGCACAGAGACGGATCTTCTTCAGTGGAACACCGCACGAATGAGGCATTCCCACCTGGTAGTGCACATTTACACAGCGTGGTTGCTGTTGATATGACTATCCGTTGATAATAATTTGCTTTTAATTTTATAACCCACTCTTCTGCAGTGGATATCATGTTAGCTAGCACACGGCGAATCGCAAAACAATTTCGGAAGACGAAGATCCGAAGAACAGCCGTCTCGGTGCGACTACGAAGGCGCCACGTCGAGAAGTCGAATAAATGTGGACCATCGACTCAGATCATCGGCTCTGATAAAGGGAAGACGTCGAAACGTCAGCCAAAATAAATCTATTTACTAAACTCGTGTAATCCTAACAATCTAAAAGCGTGTGAAATTTGTTTTTTCCTTACTAAGTCGAAAATTACCAAACATTTCCTCGTAGTGACAGATTCCCAAGATTCTAACTAATTACTTGCCGAATTTTTTACAAACAACACTGTCGGAAACCTTCTATGAGTTATGGCAACGATAACCATTCGCCATACAAAAAATTCGCCTCATGTTCTGCGGAATGTATTACAAGGTAAAAAGAACTTGTAGATAAAATGGCATGCTCCAAATGACGAACGCGCATTCGTGAAGCGGTAGGAAAAAGACTGAAAGGCGTTTCAAAACTGACTTTCCTTTCACCTCGGTATTACTAATCAACATGTATTCATTCTCTGATAAGCTTACACGAGGTTGATGAAAAGTTTTATTCTGCTAACATTTCGACGTCTTCGTCTTCATCAGTGCCGACGATCAGAGTCGATAGCCCATCGTTCTTCAAATAACATCTTTTGTTATTATTTTTTTCTAAAAAATGCGATAAACTCTCAGAAGGAGGAAGTAGCGTTCTTTTGGGTTTCTAGAACGGTACGCAGCCCATAATTTTCATTTTTTCAATAGATTAGGATGTTGACCAGCCTGCGTATTTTCTTTGTTGCGCTTTCAATGATACTGGAAAGAAAATTTTCACTCTAAACGGTCGTTATCGAAACAGGATGGGATCGCGATCTCAAGGGTCCGTGCAAATAACACAGACTGAAAACGAGGAAGAAACGTAGCTGCATCAGCTCGCAACCTGTGTCACCGTCACCATGTTTCCAAGCATTAGATGAAGCAGTTATCAGAAGATCGTTAGTTATTTGCAAAACAGGAAATACTTTTCAACTTGGAAGCGGTTGGTCAATATGGCCCTGCAATTATTAAGTCAAAGAGAAATGTAAGCGATTTTACAACGTTCGATCTTTTTTGACTGTTTTCTTTTAACACATGAGGCATCAACGAAAACATCTTTAGGCTTTTTTAATTGGTGTAATACATTACAACTTCCTAGACGGTGAAGAAGAATAGGACAGAAACAGATGAGAAGGCATGACAACAGTGTTTCGTGTGGATTGAGGATTTTTTAGAAGTTGTTTGGGTTTCTATATTGAAGGTATCAACGGGGCATTTGGGACATTAATGACGCTAAACATTGATCACATTTAAAGACCTAATGGATTCCCACCCGATGTTCTACCAGATTACTGGCTCAGCAGACAAAGAATCCAGAACATTTTCCACTTTCACAGCCTCTGGTGTTTCATGGGTATACGGGTGTCATACCATATACTCTAGAGAGTTTCACCTTTTACCTTTGCCTATTTGTAAAGATTCCAGATGTTTTTCGATCTCACTAGATATTAAGCGGTAGCCCAGTTGAAGTCGAACATACTTGTCACGCTCCAGGACAAATAAATCAAATAATGCAGATGAAAAACTCGACTACGTTTTGAAACATAAATTCATAAAAGAAGACGAAAGAAAAGCGAATAGATGCCGAGTGTGGTCCATCCCACTAAATCCTTTATTCCAGCGAGAAGAGTCTTATAAGAGCGAGGAACATGCGCGCCCAGGACCAAAATTCGATCTCGAATATGGCGTACGTTATCAAAGGGCACTCAGGCACTCCTCTTTGGTGAGCATTTCTGGATTTTTGAAATTAATCCATTGGATTACAAGAGTTGTTCCTGCTCATGTTTCGAATTCCCATGCGAGATTAATGGCTTTTACTTTAAAATCTTCTCCGCTATGTCTCAGCATTCTAAGAAAGTCGGTCATTGGGACCTTGACGAAATGAAACTGCCTTGAGAAGTAATGAAAAATCCTATATTTCACGACTGTTTTCCTACAAAGATTGCGCATAGGTTAGTGCTAATTAATTGTGCCCGCTACAATACGTTTCTCAGTTTAAAAATCTGTGGAAGCTCTTCTATTGCGAACTACTGAGAATGCTTAGATAACTGCTGACAATATGACCGAAATGACCAAGCCGAAATGAACTATTTTCCCTTCCGTTTCGTCGCTGCGGCAACGCAAAGAAATCGAGTAAATGATAAATGGTAAATGATAACGAAGAGGCTCGGCTTATAAGAGAATTAGGCACTGTAGGCGGTATCTTTACTATAGCGAAACTCCTTGAAATACAGTGAGAGTGCAATATTGTACTACTTTTTTCTTTTCGACTACGAGTTGTAGGTTTAAAAGCATTGGACGACGAGGACTTTCGCATTTATCATTTAATGGTCTTTCATGAGACTTGAGGCAACTCTATAGGAAAATTGCAATTAACAAGATGCGAACGTTTTTCATCTTCGCTTTTGATGACCGATTTCTGCAATCGTTTCGAGAAGCATCTCTGTAGGAAAAACAGCTTTTGATGATTCAATAGCATCGTAGATAAGAATATCCTTAAGTAACTGTTTTGCTGTCTCCATCGTTCTGATCCTTCTCCCGTTGGTTTCTTTTTTTGAGCAATAGTAAAGCAGCGATGGGATATTTTCTCCAATTGCGGGCAAAGAAAAGTCCTCGCCGTAATTCTTTAGTTGCGTATTTTTCAATCACTTTTTGAAGAAAACATTAAATTTAAATTCAACACATTCAACACTTTTGTAGAACGTCTTCCGTAACTCTGACCAATCAATACGGTATCAACACATCAATATCGTCTTTGGCCAATTTACTGCTGATTTAATGTTACAAAAACTAGGGTTAAATGAAGTTGTTCGTCCTAATACATTACAGTTCAGTTCGCGTTTTGGGAGACAGTGGCAGATGCCGAGAAGGAGATCGTACAAATGGAACCGATACCAATGTTTCCAACACCGTGTTCACCACACTTTGCACATCCTGACGACCAGTTCGGCATGATGATGTTTGCGGTCTGGACAGATTTTCTTCCTTTCAAAATGAATTTGCGCCAAAAAGAACGCAATTCAAACCGTGAGAGATCCTGAAAAATCTCAAGTGTTGGGAGCTGTAGCCGCTACATTCGCGCCATCGCCAGTCCTACACATACCATTAGTCACCGCAGTTCAAATACCCGGTCACTGTGTTGCCGATGGCGATGCATTTTCGCAGCATCATGATATCAACTGGAAGAAATCACAGGTTTCATGTGGACGCATTCCTGGACTTAAATAGAAAGCAGAGAAGAGCTCAAAAAACAGTTCCGGACACTGAATTTCTTCTATTCTTCAGAACAAGTCTTCGTATAAGGAGTTTTCTTAGCCATTTAAGATATTGTTCGTTTCCTCTTTGGACAATAACGAACTCAGTTCTACTTTTTCATGCCTGTTATAATTTTACTTGGAATCTGCCAAATGAGCGTTTAGCACTGAAAACCCACGCGCATTTTCCATATTTGACATTGGATCAACGAAAACTTTTTGGCATCTCATTGGGTCGCAAATGATCTCGGCAGTAAGTCGACCCAAAACGATCGCGAACAGTACATCAGAGAGGCCGGTGTTATGAACTTGTCGTTCGGGAACATCAAAGACCTGAAGAACGAAGCCATTCAGTTGTTGGAAGAATTTATACGCTAAGACATGCTACACAACCAAGCGGATGCTAAAAATCTGAGCATTTTTCAAAAAAATCGGTGCTCACTTTCTCTAAACACTTATAAACAACGAGAAAGAAAAACTTAAACTCTAAGGGTTGTGAGTTCACTGCTCGCATTACGATAAAAGGATAAAGGATAAAACTGTCGGCGTTGACCAATCGCTGAGGGATGCGCCATGCATTCGACTTCATTAAGTATCGTTGGAGGTGAGTGAAATGCACATCTGACCTCTACAATGACTCGCGGTGACCTACCGTTGCATCGAGTTAGTGCTTCTATCCTCCCATGACAACTCTGATGTCAATTTGCCGACCCCGGAGGGATGGAGTGCTTGGTGGGCCATGGGGGAGCGGGGATCGCTTCCACGTGTGTGTCGCAGCGGCGCCTCCAACCACTGCGCCACACGCGCCCTTGTGCATTACGATACGTGACAAAAGATGCTTGAGCTCCCGCGCTACTTGTTGCAGTATCAGGAACCTGAGCAGGAACACTGATTATTATACCACTTACCATTGACACTGTAAACCATGGCGACAGGCAACATGAAGCCGCTGATGGTGAAGTTCCTAGTTCTGGTATTCATCAATACATAGTAAAGCTGATGTTTTGGCTTTTCGGCTTCCTCAAAGCCTGGAAATATCAAACAGACATGAAATCTACTCAGTCAAACACTTTCGCAACCGTGAACCGTAAATCGCCGTCGTCAAAAAGTACGCTTTTGAGAAGAAAATCCGAAAATCCAGCTACCGCAACAGAACATTTCGGTGCGATACATTCAAGACAGCGAACTTCTATGGAGCGTAGTTCGTGTTTCCTGAGCTCTGATACTCTCATTGGCATCTCCTACTCACCCCGAGTATGATTTCTCCTTTGCTGGTGGAATGATCGACTGAGAGGCAAACCAAGAACAACTGCAGGGTTTGCCTGAAGGACTCAGAAGCGGCGAGGAATACGACAAACCCTGGAAACCACCAATATGAAGGAGAAAGAGAAAACAATTCCAGAATTGATCACAGATCTTAGAAAACACTAGGTCTTTTAGTTTCCTTTTCGCACACAAGCACCTCCACTTTGCTCGAATTCATAATGCACCGAGACGAGAAGGGAATTTGGCATTCTAAAAAAACGGCAATGAGGAGGCCCTGGACTGTGGCTTCCTCAGCCACCATTTTGAACCTTCCAATTTTCTAATAAAGGTGAAAACTCTTCGCTGATCTAATCCAGCTCTGCATACGTTTCGAAAAGCATGGTCTGAAAAACCTTAAATTGCTTTCGGATAACTAGTGGTCAAACTGATTCGAGCCATTCTTTACGTTTTTGAAGTGCTTAGAAGTTTTTGATGCAAAACAACGATAAAGGGCAGGAGTTGCTTGACTTAGTAGAAAACCAACTGCGCAAAAGCATTCAATGTGACTCCAACGTTTTTGCTAGCAGAACTCATTTTCCAGTTAACGAAGTTGGAGTGCACCATACGATGGCTCAACATCGGTTTATACTGACGGCTGCACTTCATGCCAATCGAAAATAGTGACGTGAAACAGTTCTTTCATTGTGGGAGACGCATTAGAGTAGTGGTCGAAGCACTGTGTAAAGCTGAAGATTCCATTTATTCATAGCACGTTGATTCCCCAGCTGCCGGAACGTAAAAGTTGTGTTTTCTCTCTTTCGCGGACGACAAATCGAAAACGCCGTCAACACCCATCGGCTCTTGTACAACGAAATTTTGGGAATGCTGGAGAAAGCTAAATAAGCAGTTCCGTGTTGTGGCAGTTCCGTGTTTTGATTGGATTCCTGAGATATGAACAGTTTCGCTGCAGCGTTCTTCTTGCCCTTTCAATACGAAGCCGTACGTAAGGAGAATACAAGCAATGTTTCAAAAAGAATGTGTTCTTCTTCTTGTGCGGATGGCACGTCGGAAGCACAGCCAAACTGTAGAATTATCGGCCCGTCTATGCGACCTTGATGGACGGCAAGTGAAGCTGAATAAGTAGTCGTTTGAATCGAATAGTTGAGCATTTTCCGCTACAATATTCTAATTTTGGTCCAAAATAGTATTTTCGTGAGTCAGCGAAATAGCCAGTGGAGAAGAGCACCGTAATTACTAGGTTTTCACTTAACAAAAGTGCTTCAATGATGCTGAGATATTTGCAAAACCCCCGGACAGCAGGTGTCTGCGGTGGGGAACGAACGCGGTATTGTCCTTTCCGGGAAGTAACGCGTTCACCACCACACCATGTGGGTGTTTCGTTTCGCCTTTCTCTCAGCTAGTTCTATCGATCTCTGTCATCAGCAATCACCCGTTAGCGAGATTGATCTGGAAGCCCAAATCTGCAATGAACCCAGTTAAGTTGAGGCTTAGTTATAATCACAATCTTAACCATTTTTTTTACTGCTTATTCTTTTTTAATGGCATAGTATATTGCGAAATATTACTTCAGTTCTGCTGAGATATTAAGCTCCCCAGATCAATCCTGCTGGTGGGTGATTGCTGATGGCAGAGATCTATAGAACTAGCTGAGAGGCAGGCGAAAGCGAAACACCCGCATGGTGTGGTGGTGAATGCGTTACTCCCCGGAAAAGGACAATACCGCGTTCGTTCCCCCACCGCAGACACATGCGGTCCGGAGTTTTGCAAATTTCTCAGCATCATTGAAGTTATATTTCGCAATATACCCTGCCATTAAAAAAGAGTAGGCAGTAAATAAAACGGTTAAAATTGTGCTTCATTTCTGTTCGAAATCACAACAACGGCAGTTTTCATTGCGGTTTGCTAATGCACTAAAGCACTTATTTTGACGAAGTTTCGGGATCGGAGCTTCATCTCACTTTTGCATGAACAGTCAATATTTCCTGAGATTGTTAAGCTAACACCAGATTGTGAAAAGCATTTACTGGAGTAGCGTTCGGCCACATTCTTCTTCTTCAGAGCCACGGCCATTCTAGTCCATGATCCGCAGTCGTTTCTCCCTACGATGTGCGTATTCGCCGCCGTCTCGAGTCAGTAGAAGTGAACACCGCTCTTATCATGCAGTCTCACTCGGGCGTGAGTTTTTTTTAAGAGACGGATTCGATCCACTACCGTTCCATGTTGTCTGTTTTTATGGTGGCAATACATCCTGTTGTGTATTATGTGAAACATGAGGATGCCGGTATGAGAGTAGAAATCGTAACCTCAGGTTGGTTTCGAACCTGCGAGTGTCTCGGGAGCTCGATGAACACGTTCCATTGAAGCAACATGAAAACCTAAAATGAAACGATCGGGTTAACGGCTTGCTGCAAGAATGGGACATTTCGAACTTTCTAGGTAATCATTTTCTAAAATTCTAAAAGAAAGGACTGAATCAGTGGTGATTCTGCAGCGGCTACACAAACGCAATGTGATTCAACAGGCAAGGTTGGCAGCAACTGATATTCTTCTTTAAACATTCGGCTTCGCCAGAAACCCGAAAGGACTGAAAAGTTTACTGAGGAAGCGACAGCCGACGTCATTCGCGTTCTTCACAACGTCCAATTTCCGTCCTCATCTCAGTGCTTTGTCAATTCCGAAAAAAAGTGAAGCATTTTTGTGACTCAAAACGAAACCTGAAGTCCTAATATAATTATTTGGCCCATCATCAATTTTGACACTGTTTCTCTTTTTTTCTCATACTGACTTCTTTCCGCTCTTCAGTGAAGTTCTGCAGATGTTCTTGTTCTGCCTATCATTCGACCATCCATTCCTTTAATATTGGAGGATTTATAGCCTGACTAAGTGGGAGAGGTCAGTAAGAGTATCTGATTTTAACGAATACCATTCCCAGCTTAACAATTTGCTGCTAGGAACGTTTCTTACAGAAAGCCAAAAGTTCTCGTGATCCGATCAGATTTTGATGAAAAGAATGAGTCCATACATCAGAGAAGAATGGGAAAAAAGTTCTAAAAAAAATAGGTATAATAGAGCAAATTATTGCCATTTTTCGTTAATTGTTGTTGCAAATAGGAACTATAACTGTTTTGCAGCAAAAGCTACTAAATTTCTCCTCAACGCTCAGTAAAAGTCCCACTGGCCCCGGCTTTATATTGCCGTTGGCCATGGTATTCAACAGTTCTACCAATGTCCTTGCCCGAGTTCCTTGCCCTGCAACTACCACGGGAGGAGGTCAAACATTTCTATCCCTGTGTAATGTAAGCAGTGAGTTCATAACTCGCAGATTTCAGGCTTTTTTTTCGCTGATCTATATAAGTAGGGAACGTCATCCTCAATTTTACGACAAACCGTCAGGTACAACCACACTGATGTTGAGATACTTGCAAAACTTGGGATCCTAGGCCAGATCGAACCGCGATTACTCTTTCCGGGGCTTCCCGTATCACGCACGGCACCATTGACGCCTTCTTTCTGTATTTCTCTCAAGCTGACTTTCTACCCTAACAGTCCCTATCAGCAACCACCTATCAACGGGAATAATCTGGGAAGAACAATTCGGCATTAAACCCAGTTAGCCTAGGATGGAGTCGAAATCACGATGTATAGCTTTTATCTACTGCCCAGGAAGATCGGATTCAATGCGAAGACGAAGACGCTACAGCGAAAGTACAAACAACCGTGGACCATCGACTGGGATCGTATGATAGAGACGAAGACGTCGTAACCTTAGCGGAGAAAAGGATTGTCTATCAAGCTCGCCTGAGCTTATCAAGGAAAGGAGACATGGTGAGAGGAGTCGGTCAAAAAAAGTTCTAGTAAGAAAACAATTTATACTAAGAAGACAATGCTGTGAATCTACTGTGCTTCAACTACCAAATGAACGAAAATTCCGCAAATAAAAAAACAACCATCATTAAATCTCCACAGTCATGATTTGAGAAAATGCTCACACCCTTTACACACTACTGTCAGTAAAGACAGAAAGGGAAAAAAAAGAAGACAGAGGTCCAAGCTGTGAAAGATCAAAAATTGTTAATGATTGTGATGAGGTGTTGAGTGAGGACCAATTGAAACAAATATCTTCTCGCTCGTTTGGACGTGGAGAAACATTTGCATCTGGTGGCGTTCAGAGGTCAGCAATAGTTATGCCTCGCATACTTTTCTTTCACTTTATGTTCAACTTTGTATCAACTCTTGTCATGGTAAAAGGATTAAGTAGAGGGGTAAAGCTCTCGGCATTGATCAATACCTGAGGGATGCGTCATGCATTCGACCTCATTAAGCATCGTTGGAGATGACTGAATGCATATCTGGCCTTTGCGACGATTCGCCGTGGCCTACCGATATATCGAGCCAGTGCTGCTACCCTCCCATACAAGTCTGGTATTAATTTGCCAAACCCGGAGGTATGGAAGGCCTGGTGGTGGGCTGTGGGCGCGGGGTTCGATCAGACTTGTGTTGCAGGACGTCTCCGACCACTGCGCCACATGCGCCCTTTCTGTCATGGTATCAAACTTCATTCCAGATAGCGCAATGTCTACCAAAGTTCAACTATGTTTACGTGAAACAAGAATCTTCTTAAAGGATCTGTCGAGACCATATTCGAAAGATCGAAAACCATCGAGGAAGACGGATTCGAAGAAACGAATAATATGGAGGAAGTTTTGGGATCCACGCCGTATATGAAACAGAGTATTGCGGGAATGCCTGGTAACAACTTGACGGTTTGGCGATTGAACTTGACGAACGCCCCACTCATTTGAAATTACTGAAATTTTAAGTATGTGAGAAAGACAATATCTCTTGAAATCCTAAAGGAAGCTGGGTTAAGGGGTTACCAGCCCTTCACTTCACCGTGGGAAGAGTGGCATTTTATTCCGTACCTCACCATTCCCAGAATTGGTAATCTAGCCGTCAATTCAAAGCAATCTTATATTTCTACTTAAAGGGTTACAATATCGAACTTCTGGATTATGTGCACAAGTTCCTCAAATAATTGTCACCAACTTTCATGCAATCGACAATACGCTGATTGCAGTGGGTCAACCTCATTCATTACAAGTTTATGCTTACAACTGCAGTCTGGAGTTTTGCGAACATCTCAGCGCAATTATGGTAGTGCTTCACAAAATAACGAGGATTTTGCAGTGAGGTAAAAAAATCTTGAAAGTACAACTTTCAGCCTTTTCCTAGCTGTACACGAATTCGTATTAGTTATTTAGAGCTTGCCCTTTCCTCTATATGTTTCTTTTTTCACAATCCAGTACATTCGGCAGAACGTGTGGAATTCTTTATGGCGAATGGTTGTCGTTGCAGTAACTCACAAAAGATCTCCGATAATGCTGTAATAGTAATTTGTTAGGATCTTGGGAATCTGTCACTATGAGGAAATGGTTGATATTTTGCAACTTAGCAAAGGAAAAAAACAAGTTTGCAACTGACTGAACCACATTTGAATTTCCAACGGAGGGTTCTTCAGACTTTCTTTGAGGAAACACCGAAGGCAGATAAGAACAAAGGCGAAAAGGATTCTCGTCTGCAAAAAGAAATGAAAGTTGACGTTCCTATTTGAATACGCTTCTGGTAGCACACAACATTAAAAATTAGAGTACAGCTAATCCTAATAAATCGCACTCCACAGAGTCATTTGGAAATATACCCAATATTTCTTAAAACTCCTCAAAACTAGATTTTTTATTTTGCGGCTGTTTAGAATCACGCCGTGGAAACCTTTCTCTTAGCGTGAAACACGAGATTGCCCTACAGCTATCCGCAGAATTCATGCTTCAAGAAAATCGTGTTCCAAACAGCCGGTCTTCAACGAGGAAAGTCAAATAAAACATGTTGTTGCGCACCTTAGATGTTGAAGCCACACTGCGTTTATCTAACGACTGCGGAACCATCACTGATTCATTCTTTTTTTTTCTTAATTTTTTAAAAAAATGAGCACCTGAAAAGTAGGAAACCTTGCATTCTTGTGGTTTGGTGGTTAACTCCATCAATTCATTCATGTTATTGTGTTAATTCACAACTTCACCTATAGCGGCGCTTAGAAGTGAATATTGGTTGGTCATACTTGAAAAAGAACTGCGAATTGGATTATAGTATTTTCGCAAGTGAGCAACAGTAGAACTCGTTCGACAACTGCTTACTATACGAAGGCTTGACATCAGATTTTGGAAGAAATGTTTGGTGGCGGCTGCGCCCTCAAGAGAATCCATCTGAAGAGACATGTGGTGAATGGAAACATTTCTTTCAGCATGCGAGTCGCATTACTGTAGTGATCGAAGCGGTGAATAGAGCTGAAGGTGCCACTCAATCCCACTGTGTTAGCCAATCTCCAACTTTGGAAAAATCGAAAGCATTGTCATCGCAATCGGCTATGAAATGATAATTTTATGAACGCTGAGTAGAGCTAAACAAGTAGCCCCGCGCCGACCTAACTCGACGCGAAGGCGAAGCCGCCGCAATGGGGCGAAGAACAACCGTGCGATGAAGACCAAAACGTCAAAACTTTAGCCCGAAATAAATATGTTTATACCTCGTGTAAGCTCATCAAAGAAGGAATACATACTGATTAGTCACACCGAGGTTAAAGGGAAGGTCGGTTTCGAAATATTACTATGCTTTGTACTAGTTGATAATAACACCGACTTCTGCAGTCTGCACTGTCGGATGAAAAACAAATTGTTATCATCGGACATTACCACTATATCCACCATTAGCAACCTGCATAAAAGGGCATCACCGACTGAGCATGGCTCCTTCGAGGAGATGGCCCGCTGAGGAAGACCTGACTTGTCGCGAAGGCAAAGCAGCCACATCGAGACGAAGAACATGCGTGGAACATCGACTCGGAACATCGGCTCTGGTGAAAGACGAAGACGTCGAAACGTTAGCCGAAAGCAAATATATTTGTCAACCTTGTGTATGCTTATCAACGAAGGAATAATATAAATATAAAATTTCAGTTTTCCTTGAAAGGGTAAACAAGAACTTGTCATTAAAGGGTTTACTATTTCCTAATAGCCGACGTCTTAGCGGTTTATCCTTCTTCGGAATAAGGTAGAGTAAAATAGACAAGCAATCTACTCAACCATAGGCTTGCATAGCTTCAGAGGATAAAACGCTTTTTTAATGCACCTTTTTTCATCGATCGGCCGACACTGGTTCGTTACTTCACAATAGATAACCAATTCTGAAGAAATCGGTATTAGAAAAGCTTGCACACAGCTACGTAATATCATGGTAAACCAACTTTCGGTATGAGTGATCAATGCACCATATTTCATTGGTAAACTAACACGAGGTCGTATTTACCCGGCTAACGTTTTGACGTCTTCGTCTTAATCGGAGCCAGTGATCCAAGGCGATTATTCACAGTCGTTTGTCCTGTCGATGTGGTGTCTTCGTCGTCGTAGCGAGTCGAATCTTTTTCAGTGCAGCACCTCTTCAGTAAGGAAACCTTACCCGATCGTGCCTTCATCCACCGAAAAAGATTCTACTTGATACAATGACAAACGAGCCGCATCGAGAGGAAGAACTACTGTGGAAAATCGACACGTATCATTGCCTCTGAGAAAGAAGAAGGCGTCAAACCTTTAGGAGAATGAATATTTGGTAACAACCTCGTATCAGGTTACCAGTGAAAGCAAAGTGCATGGATATTCATACCAAAATTAAATGAAGTCATAATTTTGCTCACATCAGTCACGGTACATTAGCACTTTCACATTTTTCACTAGTGAGCAGCAGAAGAACACGCTCACCAATTTACAGAACTGCTATGCAGCGTGTGATGGCATTAACGTCTTTTTTTTCTTGGAAAACCCTACATCCAGAGTTCCACCAAGGAAGGATGGAAAATTGTTTTGAAAAATATTCACTTTTCCATACGAATGCTTCATTCTGGCAATCGGAGATTCTGAAGATTCATTGCAGTTTCAAGAAGTTCTTGAGAACTTTTCGTCTATAAACGTAAAACAATGTGTTCTTCATACTCATGGATAACAAATCGAAAGTACAGCACGCGGCTCACTTGCTGTGCATGGCGATAACTGAATCAGTCGAGGTGCGTGTCGTGTCTTGAAGGTTGTCACTGAGTTTTGTGTTATGCCCTTGAGAATAATAGGCATCAGGTCTGAATCGTTGTCATTCCACCAATTTTGCTTTGATGCCATTGTCCTGTGTAAACGTATCTTATTTTAAACTTTCCTCCCTTGGTCTTTAAATTCTCAGTTCCAAATCGGGGTTGTATTCGATGCAACAACAAAAACGTGGAGGTGGTTATCACGATAGGAAATAGAATCACTAGAATGTAACCACTTTTTATTTACTGGCTTCCTTTTCTTCATTGCAGGGTATTATGTGAAATACAACCACAACAATGCTGAGATATTTGCAAAACTCTGGACCGCAGGTACCTATGGTGGGGGAACGAACGCGCTATTGTCCTTTCCGGGGGTAGCGCGCTCACCACCACACCATGCGGGTCCTTCGTTTCGCCTGTCTCTCCAGCTAGTTCTATCGATCTCTTTGCCATCAGCAATCACCCGTCCGCTGGAACGGCAACAAAACGATCAAATGCTTCCCGAAAAAAACCCACAGTTTTTTACGTGCCTTCCACTAGGGAAGAACAGCCGCTTAGAGCCGCATTCGGTTGATGACTGCTTCACTCCAGATAAAAGATCAGCTCTGTGATACGGGGCTAAATGACATGTGATTTCTGGGAATCCTGCCCTGCTATTCATCTTTTGGATCCCCGGAATTTATCCAAAAAGCGTCAAGAAGTTTGCACGTTTGAGTCTTACCATACTGTGCGAGTACAGTGACTCTTGTATCAAAATTGTTTCCGCCATGCTTTTGTATCCTAATTATTCCTAGTGGGCTACCGTCTAGGTGTTCTTTTATACGGATACATAATAGTCTACTTGTTTCGCCAATATTTTTTCCTCCGCAAGTTTTACAAGAGAATAGCTATACCGTGAACAATGAACTCATGCAGTAACCGTCCCTGATATGAGGGCAAATTACAGAATTCTATGTTTCACATAGACGAAGGTATAGGCGGTTACGGAAAAAACTGACGGCGAAGACTATCCGCTGACTAATCAGTTATCGATACCGATTCCTCTAGATGTGATCTTCTTAAGCACAACTTTATGGTTACACTTATTTCAGCGCTAATCAAGGCGACCTTCCAACGGTTGACTGCCCCATAGTGGCTGGGAGGTGTTCCTCTGTGTCGGGCTGATATGTACTGCAGCGGAATCATCCTCCTGGCAGAATCTCCCAAGCTGGGGAGTGTGGAGTTTCCATCATGAAGCCTAGCTAAGAGTAAACCAACACCAGGGTCCACCACCGTACCCTGGTATCAAAGTCGCATGGTGGCAAATCTTCCCTCTGATCCACAAGGGGCTGCGAATGCCTGTGGTGGTGAAGACCCGGGGCAGACTTTGGCTAAGCTGACCTCGAGATCCCAGAAAACCACAATAGCTTAATTAGCAAATCTCCGAAAAATGGAGGTTATGTTGGTCCGCACAACCAGTGAGGACGGGTCATTCAACTATCAAGTATCAAGCAAGTAATAAAAAACAAGATAAACGGAATTTTGTTTCGGACAAACCATTTGTTTTTGATATTTGCTTTCCTTTCAGGCTTATCTTGTGGGGTTGCTATTTAGCTCTGTAAATCACGTATCAATAGACCCTTCCAGGCTCTGAAGGAGGCGATACTGCCGAAATATCAGCTACTGTTTTGCTGCATGTGTGTTTCGCACGATAGCCTTCAAGGCGCGCAGACTGTTTTCCAGCAGACGGGAAGACATTGCCATCCTCGTCTTGCGCTTCGGCTTCTGCTTTCTCTTTACTTGTTTTTTGATCACGCCATAATCTCTATTTAAAGAAAAGACGGATATCAACAATGTTCGCTGGTTTCATTTCTCCATAGACGATCCGAATTGTTTGCAAAAAACGTGTTATTACAGGTCATTATTAGCACTCTTACTATTTTGGTTATTAACTATTGTTGCCTTTCTTTTTTTTTGTACTATTTTTTTTCATTATTTGTTAATATTGGTTAAAGAATTGGAAACGTAACCATTAACGATTTTTTAGGTTTTCCTTGTCATTTGTGCATGAGCTCTGCTTTACAAAAGCGAGATGTTGCAGAATCACTCACAGAATCCGCCCTTAGGGTCTACGAATACGTTAGGGCATTCCAATAGAGTATAAGTGGTCTGAAGAGTAAGTTGACCTAAAATGTCTTCGATAATGACGTCAGAAAGGCCTGGGCCACGACCC
The DNA here is from genome assembly GCA_018806985.1 of Angiostrongylus vasorum. Lineage (NCBI taxonomy): Eukaryota > Metazoa > Nematoda > Chromadorea > Rhabditida > Metastrongylidae > Angiostrongylus > Angiostrongylus vasorum. The sequence goes on along the minus strand of JADANN010000130.1, from coordinate 46,275 downwards.
TGCACTTAGAGAACTTCAAAGACCTAGAGGGAAAAGGTTTTCACTTGCTGAAACAGTTTACGTGGAAGTATACTCTATCAACTTTTGTCCAGCCAAACAAACCGTGTCGAAACTAAAAAATGTGATAGACTGTGAAAAAAAATTAAAGTTCACTTTTTGCATAAATCGACAAATGAGGAGAAAAATGCTTAAAATCTAGGAGTCGTGAACTCACTGCCTGCACTATAGCGCGTTGTACAAATGCTTGAACTCCTGCCACGTTAGGAGGACATTGGCCACTCCACTGAAAACCATGGCCACTGGCAATTTAAAACCCGGTGATATTGAAGCTCCTGGTGCTTGCTTTCACAAAATGACGTAACTTTAGTTGGTAAAAAAAAACGAAGTAGTTATTCACGATTGTAATAATTTTTTGATGAAGGAGTAATAATAAATAAAAGTCCAATCATTTTGCAATAACTATTTTTTCCGAAATTTCAGGAACATTTGGGAAAAATATTTCTTAGGACTTTTTTCTCCTTTTCCTTCTGTTAGTTAGAATCCATAGTGTTCTCGTTAAAAGGTTCGTATTACAAAAGCTTTTGAGTAAATGTAACGTGCTAAACCTTGCCCCTTTTGTTAAGGCTCAAAACTCTGCGTTTAAAATTACAATTATTTGTTCGAACCTAACAATCTTCTGCTCATTACATTGGCCTTGTGGCATCACTCCACATCCTATCTCTGTCTGGACTGGGGTTAGAAGCGCCAGCAGAAGACTCGGAAGACTGACCACGTTAGTAGGCCTATTCTTTCTTGGTTCCTGAAATTCTAAGCAATTATTGTAAAGACGACTGAAAAGGAAGATTACATTTCCTGGATCAGATCGTTCGCAAGGTAGCAAGCGATTGGAACCTACCATTTGAACAACAATGATGTTAGCACGGAAAACGTTTGCACATCTCTTTTACTTTGGTAGATGTTTGAGTATCCCATAATTTGTTCAATTATTGGAGAAATTCGTTGAAGCGACATTTGTGTGATATCCTGCTATCAGAAGGTTTAGAGGAGTCGCTTGTTGGAATGAAAAGTATGTCGAATCTTGGATGTGAGTGAGGTGCATGAAAGCGACCTCTGTGAAAAAATTTCAACGAATCCACCAATTTTCCAAGGGGCCACGCCTATATTCTGTTCCCGCTATCTCATTTGTGTTAGAGCGGCATAAAATCCTGGTTTTTCAACGGAAAAAGAAATTTAGAATCGACAAAGGCCGTCATTATGAGCACGCTTTTTCGGGAAACGTCTGTCCCAAGGAGATATCGAGCGAGAAAAACGAACCACAACATTTGGTGCTAAACGTTCTTAGCAGCAATTCTCTAAGCAGCGGAAATCGCATTCGTTAAGCTCTTTGAAATCCCACTGTCTTCCACTACATAGTTCGGCTATGGAATTTGCTTTGCTGATGAAATGGTCGACTGATAAAGTAAAATAAGAACACCTGCATAATTCCTTTGAAGGGTTCGGGAAAGCGGAGGGATGAGAAGAAACAAGAAAACCATCACAATGAAATAGGAGAACAAGAGATGCTAAAATTGGTTACAGACCAAGTAACCACATTAACACTGGAGGTTTTGTTTTAAAGCACAAAAATACTTCACTTTTGTTGAATTGCTAATTCATCGAGATTAGAAAATAATTAGGAAAGTACCACAAAACGTGAATGACGTATCGATGGGAAGTGGCTTCTTTATTTACCATTTAGAACTTCGAAGTTTCTAACAAAGCCAGATGTTCACAGAATGCACCCAACTTCTCGCAGTATGTCCACAATCTAAAGACAAAATAAAATTTGTTGATGCGCACCTTATACAGTGGAGCAACACTGCACTTGTGTAACGGCTGCAGGACCATGACTGATTTATCCCATTTCTGCAATTTTTTTGAAAAAACGTCACCTTGAAAATTTGTAAGACTGCTTTCTTACTGTAAGTAGCTTCTCCGGATTGTTCCGTATTTCGGGCTTTTAAGCTAGTTCAGCAAACTTACCCAAAACGACACTACAAAAAAATATTGCTGGACCTTATTACTAGAAAAAAGGACGGCGCAAAACTGCATTCAATGCGATTCCAAAAACTACGGTTTCGCAAAAAATGTCGTGAAGCATATGCAGGCTTGCCATCGTACTTTGATGAGCTGTTCAGTGATAGCTGCGCCTTAAGCAAATCGAAATTTGCTAAGGCTCTCGTAATCCGATAAGATTTTGATGAGAAGATTATAAATTTATATAGCAAAAGAAGAAAGAGAAGCACTTCAAAAAAAATATTCGGAAGAACGGATTATTGCTGGTTTTGTTTATTGTTGTGAATGCTAACTGTAAATATTTTAGCAACAAACGCTGTTAAATTCCTCTTTAACGCTCACTAATACCTTCACTGTCACCGGCTTTATCTAGCCGGTGGCCATGGCCTTGACCATTTCCATTACTATACATACCCGAGTTCCTGGCCCTGCAATTAGCATGGGGGGAGCTAAGACATTTTTATCCGTATTATAATGCAAGCGGTGAGTTCATAACTCCTGGATTTAAAGCTTTTTTTTCGCTGATGTGGATAAGTGGGGAACTCGATCTCCAGTTTTGGACAATTTGTCAGGTAGAACTACAATGATGCGGAGATATTTGCAAAACATGGATCCCAGGCTAGATCGAAACGCGATTACCTTATGGGCGCCTCGCGTGTTACTTGCGGCACCACTGACGCCAACTTTCTACTCTTTCGCAACCAGTCTTTTTTACCCTAACAGCCCCATCAGCAATAACCCGTCAACGAGAATGATCCGAGATGCACAAATCGTCATCTATCTCCGTTACCCAGGCTGGAAACGAAGTCACAATATATCACTTTCATGTACTGTCCAGGAAGATCCGGCTCAACGCAAAGACGAAAACGCCAAAACGAGAGGTCAAACAACAGTGCACCATCAACTCTGATCATCAGCTCTGATGAAGACGAAGACGTCGAAACGTTAGCCGAAAAAGATTGTTTATCAAGCTTGCCTAAGCTTATCGAAGAAAAAACACATACTGGGAGAAGTTGGTAAAAAAAATTCAAGTAACGAAAGAATTTCTACTAAGGGGCCCAAAGAGGGGCGCGTGTGGCGCAGTGGTAGGAGTCGCCCTGCAACACACACGTGCAATGGGTCTCCGCGCCGATGGCCTACCAAGCCTTCCATCCCTACAGGGTTGGCAAATTCGTAACAGACTTGTCTGGGAGGATAGCAGCACTGGCTCAATACATCGGTAGGGCCACTGCGAGTCATTGTAAAGGCCAGATATGCATTCAGTCACCTCCAAACGATGATTAATAAAGTCGAATGCATGGCGCATCCCTCTTGGATTGATCAACGACGAGAGCTTTATCCTTTATCCTTTTGCATAAAGGACGGAAACGCCTGACTCTATGACGTACCCCCATTAGGAGACGCGGAACAATCTAGGTGATCGTTATATAACATGTAATGCGTTTTAACAACTGGGTAAGTAGTTGGGTTAAAAAACGACGTTATTCTACTCGTTGGCTCGTCTACATAGCTAATGATAGGTTTGAACTTGGATAACGATGGACTGATAAGATAAGGGATGTTGGAGGACCAACATTTGGTTGAGAGGCAACTAATGGTTTTAAACCAACCCATTTTGCAGTTTCAACCAGTTCACTGTTTGATTTTAAATTCGTTTTCGGATGGTTACCGAAAAAGGAAGTATCATTTAGGTGAATCTTCGTTAACGAATTATCTATCTGGTGATCTATGCCCGTCATCTGTCGACCTTTATCAACAACAGATAACCCGATGTTTTTAACCTTATCAACTCTCGATCCTCTCGCATGCCTCACATTTGCGCCTCTTTGAGGTTGGGGAGACTTCTCCCGCCATAATGATGAAGGATTTTGGAATTTCGTGCGCAAATACCTGAAATTTGATGCCAATTCCATTGTTGTGGCATCGCTGTCTAAAGAATGGTTGATGAAACTGCACTAGATGTAATGCTCCTAGTTAATGTTGTTCACTCCCATTTAGTCTTTCGCCTCTAGCTTGTTGCTAAATCTTTCTTGAAGTTCGAGTAAAGTAAATACGACCCTACGAAAGCATCTCATAGAAATGGATTCAGACTGTGGGGAACTTGAACCAATTTCTAGCAATGAACGTTCTCCATCAGAGGAAGCCATGCCTCTAACACTGTAAACCTTGACTTTTTTAGCATTTACTTTACCCTGTAGTAACTGGTTTCATATTCGTTAATGGTGTTTCTATAACTCCATAAATCCGTGTTATGCGATTTACTCAAAATATTTTCGAATTCTGTCCGCAAAATTACTTTAACATTACCTATTAGACCTATTAGAGTCGCAAATCACCACCGACTCCCTATCTACTCCCCTCAAGAGGTGCTCATCGAAATACTGAGCGCAATGTGTTCTCTTCTTCAGTCAGTTCTCCAACTGAGCGGATATCTTGTCCTGTTTACATCGTAAACAGGTGCGTAGTACTCGTGTTTTCGATGTCAAATGCTTGGTTGTAGTCCCTATGCTACTCCGCATACATCGCGTTGTCGTCTTCTTTTGATATAGTTAGGAACGAATTGGGCCTCCTGAGCTAGGACGATCTTTTGTCTTAGTGGCAGTGCTTCCTGTACGAGTCGGAACTATCTTGCTGGTACCTCTTCAAGTAATTCTCAAGACTTATTTTCAATGAACCTCGGCATTGATCAAATAATTCATTATTTTCTTGATGAGCGAACGCGAGATTGTTGATTTATTTTTTATTTACAAAAAAAGCACACTTTTCGGCGTGTTTCGCCATTTTAAGAGCGTGGGAAGTTGAGGTTAACCTCAATCTACTCAGCCAAACGTTCCATAACGAAAACAGAAGAAGCACGAAGCCAAACGATTGCAGTCATGTTGAGAACAAAGTGCCTTTTTTTTTAACATTCAGAATCTTTATGAAATAAAACGATGAGTGATTTTTTAACAGGCAAACATTTAGCGCCGCTTACAAGTTAGGTTTCCATTGAAGCTATGGAATATTCACCGAATGATAAAATTACGACCACAAGGATGCGGAGATATGAGAAAAACTTTTCGAACGGAGTTCCACTGAACCTCAGCAAAAGTTGCTATACGTTCTTCCATTATTAAACAAGCACCAGGTTTATAAAAAGAAGATTTGTTGCTGGTTGCTCGTTGTCGCAACGATTCAAATCCGGTGAGGTTGAGCACCACCCGAACGAAAAATCTCACTCGACATTGTCTCCGTATGCAAGGCTAATGCTGATCTGCTGCCGCCACTGAATGTGATCCACATTTTGGCGGCAATACGCCTTGTAATAGTTTGTATTCCAATAGCTGGCAGGTGGTGCAACCTGATTCGGTGTGACATCGGAACAACCACCTCTTGACCGTTGACTCGTTGTTATAGAGTTCTAATGAAAGTCGGTTTTCAGGGTTTCACTGTTGTTTACATAGTCATGAAAGATAATTGAGAAAAAAAACAAAGTCCATCGAGCATATTAAACAAGGCGTTACTTACTACTCAACGGTGCTTTGACATTCTCTTATGAGCTGTTTTCATTGTCTGGGCTAACTACTCGGTGATTCACAACAGCACAACATTCCATTGGAGTCTTAACAATTCATTGAAGTACCTCTTTTAATAGAAGTTCACTTGTAGCTCAACAGAAAGGAGTTGTCATCGTTGACGCCGCTGAATACATAGAGAAAAGCACGAAGCACGAAGGACTTCATAGCTTTATTTCAATACCAAATTTCTCCTGGTTTTCTTTCTCTCTGCAAAGTATAACGTCCACAAAAGCTGACTAGCATAATCTACGATGAGAAAGAAACATCCGGCGCATGCTCTCATTTATTCAAGGTTGTATAGTTGATTCCGATATGACGATTGACCTGGAACTGAATTTCGGTGAATTTGAATGAAGGATCCCGTCCATTCTCTTTATAGTATTTCGTTATGTTCTCACGAAAAGTTCAGGAAGTTTTGGGACATTCTTTTAAATCTTGTATTGTTTGTTTTCTAGTGACTTTCTCAAAGTCGAAGCAATAATTCAGTGAGGCGAGAGCGAACCGATTGGAGACAACTGGCAATGGTGCACGTGGTCATTGATTCGACACCACCTGAGACCAACTAAACTTCTTACCTGATCTTGGCAATGCTATGAGGTTGTTCGGAAATAAATAAAAGTTTCTAACTATATTATTTAAGTTGTCGTAACTTGCTTCAAACAAAACACATTTTTGCCATGGAGGAAAAAAAGTTGTTTTATTCCAGCTGCATAAAATTTTTGTAGTTTTGGAAGCGATGAATTCGATGATGAGAGCGGCATCGGTTGGGCAAAACCTTCTGTCTACTATGATGAGGTTTGTTTCGTTATTGTGCTCTCCACTGAGAAACTCCCACGTCCCGCGCAGAGACCGGAACATCTGGAATTGCATGTTACCACGAATGGTATTGGTAGTTGTATTAGAGATTTCTAAGCGATTGGTTTTCCGCTTAATCACCTCTTTGCCATCTAGGCAGCCTGAAGTGGCCCTAGGATTTTATCAGCCTCACCTTTGCTTTCCTTCTCAACGATGCCGTATCGGACGTCTTTTTCGAAGTCAAGATAACGAGATCCATCTATTTTACCGTGTCAGGCGCTTGATAACCATGTGTAGCTTTCTAAGCTCTGGTGGTGGAGGTTGAGCATACTCACAGGAAACTTACTAGTCTCTTCCAGCCTAGACTACAAATTTATTTGCTGGAGAGGAGTCCCAACCGCCACTCACACACTTCTTAATCCGCTGCTTGCAGACCTATATCCGTGTTGACTCGTATAATAAAATCCACATGGAAGCGAACACGCCTACGCAAGTATGCACTCCATTTGCTTCCCTGGGAAGCAACGGTCGCTTTTGACCTCGACTAACCAAACCTTATCCGCTACCTGGGAGGCGCCACGTTGTTTCGCAACTAAACGCTCATGAAATCCTTCTATAAGGAAGAACCGTGGATTTATTTCATAATTATCAGAAGTCTTTTATTAGTCACGGCAACGACGACCGTTCGCCATTGTAGAATTCGCCAAATATGCCGAGAAACTGTATTTCAATTTAAGAAAAACGCTGTTGCTGACCTGTTAACCTCTAAATAATAAGGGTTTGTGAAGCACGAGGAAAGGATTAAAGGCTGCTTTTCTACAGGGTATCTCATCTTCTTGCAGAAACGTTCGTTACTATTTTCGTTTCGACTTTGCAATAAAGTCTTCTTATATGACTCCGTTCCTTTGCAAGGAACAATTTACACTGTAGAAGATTTCTGGAAAAATAAGTGATCATTTACATTGTGAACGCACCGTAATTGTCAGTTTGGCGATAGATCAGGTCGTTGATCGACTTTTTATCATTCCTTTTCTGTTGTTTTAACAATGTTGTAATATGGATTCCCACACTTGACGGCCGTCATTACTCGTAAAAGGATGCAATTGCGACCTGAATGGTCTTTGCTCGTCAAATCTGTTAGAGATGATGATGTGAACTAAGATGCATATTCCTCCGTTTTCTCACAAAACTAAAAAAATCTCTCTAATCAAGTAACGACCACATCAACACTTTCTATAAGATTCCTAACACATTGAAAACGAGAAGGAGAAGCTGTTGCATCAGTTCGGAACTTGTCAGGTAGTCATCATGTGTCTGAGTATTCGATACAGCAGATAATAGAACTCTTATTAGAACTTTGTTACGAAAGGGAAAAGTCTTCAACTTGTGCATAAATGGTCAATATTATCTCGTAGTTATACAGAAACGAAAAAAAGTGTGGTATTTTAACGCGTTGGCTTCTCTTAGTTGCTTTTTTCACCAGACCAAGCACCAACGAAACATCTTGCTGCTTCTTGATTTGAATAGCAGGTTATAGTTTCTAGACGGTGGAGAAGAAAGGAACAATACCACAATGAGAGTGTTGGGAAGAACTGCGGTTTTCTTAAGTTATTCAGGTTCTAAGCACTAAAGATGTTAATGAGGTCTTCACTACATTAATTGTTGAATGGGTGACCGCTTGTGCTCTACTACCGGTGTACTGATGCGCAGGAGAAAAAAAAAGCAGCCAAGCGTTTTCTTCCTTAACAGTTTCCGATATTCTGCAGTGCACACGAGCATAGGTGTCGTGGTATCTCACCGTGTACTGTAGAATGTTTCACTCTTCAGCATTTCATTTTTTCAAGGCTTCCGGTTTTTTCGACCGCACAACAGTTGATACACCAGTTCAAATCGAACTTTCTTGACATGCTGTGGAACCAATAAGTCATCAAAGAAAGTTGAAAATCAAACAGATATTTCAACAAGAAGTCTTATAAAAATGACGACTGAAAAAATAAATTGAGGCTAAATGTGGGGCATGGCACTGAATCCATCATGCCAGCGAGCAACGTTTCAAAAGCGGTTCGAAACCGCAGAGTGAATGAGTTCGTCTGGTAAAAGAATGAGCTAGAAAACAAAGAAGAATATGAAATTCCATAGTTTTTCTTGATGAGCAAACACGAAATTGTCACCACAGCATTTACCATTCCCAATACCGACGTCTCAGCGATGTCGCTTTCATCAGAGTCCGGTAGAGTGAAAATTGACATGCAATCTACTCAGCCACACACTTGCAAAACTTCAGCGGATAAAATTTGATGAGCAGATTTTCATTCTCCTAACAGAAAGCTTATTTTAAACACTAATCGCTATAATGCACCTTGTCTCATTGATCTGCTAACACTGGTTTATAACCACATATTTATTCGGCCAACGCTTCGACGTTTTCGCCTTCATCAGAGCCGATTGTCCTTATCGATGCCCTGCAGTCGTTCGCATTCTCCATGTGGTATCTGCCTCAAAGTGCTGAGAAGGATCTTCTTCAGTTGAACACCGCTTGAATAAGGCAGCCTCATTCTGCAACTCTCTTCTGTATAGGACGATTGTTGTTGAATGAGTAATCTTTGATGAAAGATTTTTTTTAAACACATAACTCATTCTGAAGAAAGACGGTATTAGATAAAGCTTGCACGTTGTGGTGTAATGTCATAGAAAACCGGCTTTCGATTAATCTTGGTATGAATGATCAATGTACTATAGTTTATTGCTAAGCTAACAAGAGGTCGTTAGCACATATTTTTTCGAGTAACATTTCGACGTCTTCATCTTCATCGGAGCCGATCATCCAATCGATGGTTCACAGTCGTTTGTCTTGCCGAGTTGGTGTCTTCGTCATCGTATCTGGAAGAATCTTCTTCAGTGAAGGACCTCTTTAAGAAGCGATGCACACCCGATGACGCCGTCAGCCATTTAAGAAGGTTCAGCTCGAGACGATGACGAAGGCGCACCACATCGAGAGGAAGAACAACTGTGGAGGATTGACCCGTATCATCGCCTCTGAGAAAGGCGAAGGCGTGAAAACCTTAAGAGAATGAATATTCGTTAACAACCTCGTATCGACTTATTAATGAAACGCGGTACATTGGTTATATATGACAAGATTAAACGAAAGTTGGTTCATAATGAAGGTCATAATTTTGCTTGCATCAACAACGGTACATTAGTACATCCATATTTTCACCAGTGGAATGTAGAAGAGCACCTTAACCAATTCACAGAACACCTCTGCAGCACATGATGGCATTAACGTCTTTTTTTCTTGGAGACCTCTACATTCAGGGTTCCACGAGGAAAGGATGTAAAAACATTTGGGAAAATATCGACTTTTCCCAAACGAATTGATTCACTCATGTAGTCGAAGAATATGAAGCTTCATCGCACTTTCAAGATGTTCGAGAGATTTTTTCGACTGGAAGCTTGTAATAATATGTTCTTCATAATCACGGATAACAAATCGAAAGCATAGCCCGCGTGCATTTGCTGTGTATAGGAATGGCTGAACTCGCCGGTGTGGCTGACGTATCTAGTGGAAGGTTGTCACGAAGTTTTGTGGTATGCCGTTAAGAATAATAGGCATCAGGTCTTAATCGTCATCACTCCACCCATTTTGCTGTAATGAAATTGCCCTGAGTAGTTCTATCTTAGCTTAAACTTTCCTCTCTCTGTCTTTCAATCCTCAATTCCCAAATCGGGGTTGTGTTCGATGCAACGATAAAAATGTGGTGGCAGTCATCTTGATTGGAAATAAAATAATTAGAACGTAAACATTTTTTATTCACTGGGTATTTCTTCATGGCAGGGTGTTATGTGAAATATGACCACAATGATGCTGAGAAACTTGCAAAACATCTGAAAACTGGTTCCTCGGAACACACAATTATCCTTCCGACAGCAGACGCGTTCACCAAGGCACCATGCTGATTCTTCGTTTCGCCTTTCTCTCAGCCGTTTTTTATAAGTGATATCAGCAATCAGCCGTGATCGGGAACCACCTTGAGAGCACAAATCGGCATTTAAGACAGTTAAGCTAAAGCAGTAGTACAAATAACTGTATAACCACTTTTTAATTAACGCCCAGTCCGTTTTTTTATTTACTGCTACTGGAACCATTAGATTTCTTAATCATGGTGATGTTTTATGAGCTAAGGCTAGGTTGATCAAGTGAAACTATGTCAGCTTGATTCAGATAACTATTCGACGTCTTCGCCTTCTTCAGAGCCACCGAACTGCGTCGATGTCCACAGTTCTTCGTACACTTAATGTGGTGGCTAGTCGTAACGAGTCGTACGTTCTTCACTGGAGCACCGCTCGAACGAGGCATCCTCGCCTTACGATATTCTTTTCGTACCGGACAGTTTATGCTCATAGTGATTGTCCGGTGGTAATAAATCGTTTTTCTGCAGCCAATCCATCCCGCGAAAATCGGTTTCATTCTCAGTTAACACAGATCGTAACAATATTTCAAGAACAGGTTTTCCTTTCACATCGGCATTGCTAATCACCATGTATTATTTCACTGTTAGGCTATGCTTGTTCACTGACTGGTTGAATTTTCTTGAAAACAGCATCGGATGAGAGGTATCCACACCAACAACAAGGGTTTACTTCCATTCACTATTCACTAAAGGTGTCCGATTCTTTTGAGAGGTGAAGGTATAAGTCTGCCTTGGACTACTACAGCTTTCTTATCCATCATTTAAAAACATTTAAAGAGACATGACGCTCATCTACAGGAAAAACTTCTAATTTACAAAATGCAAAGGAAGGTTTTTCATTCTCATTTTTGCTGACCGATTTCTACGCTGAATATGGGAGAACTCTTTACAGGGAAGAGATTTGTTCATGATGATTCAAAAGCACGCAACATGAGAATACCTCAGGATACTTTTTTTACTGCCTCATATTTTCTAATCCTACCACCACAAGTTTCTTTTTGAACAAGTAAATCAATGATTAAAGCGTCTTCGTTAGTTTAAAGCGAAAAAAAATCTCGTCCTGTAATTCTCCTTTTGCAAATTTCTTAGTGACTCTCTAATGGAAACAATACATTCAAATTCGTCACATTCTACACTTTGGTGGAACGTCCTGCATTACTCCGACTAACTAGCGGACTTGTTATTTGCCATTTTATTGCCCACTTAACGTAACGACAAATATCGCTTGAATAGAAATGTTCATCTCAAACGCATCACAGTTCAGTTCGTGTATTAGGTGACAGTGGCAGATGCCGAGATGAAGTTCTCTCCAAATGGACCAGATGCCAAGGTTCGCACCACTCTGTCCACCACACTTTGCCACATCTCTCTCGACCAATTCGCCATGATGACGTTTGTGGTCGTGAGAGTTCCTCCAATTGACAAGTGTTGGTTTGGAATAGGCATGACATTAGTGCCATCGCTTGGCTTGCACATCTGACCCTGCATTGTTGCACTGCATGTGGCGGTCACCGTGTTGCCAACAATAATGCAGTAGATTTCACCCATCATAACTGAAAGAAACCTCTGTAAGTAAATGATTGTTCGCATTCAAAATGGCAATCGGTGTTAACTAACGTAACAAAGGATGCTTGAATGTAACCGAATGTGTTGAGATTTCATCAACGGCAAAAGTTTTTTTAAAAGTGAGCCTTGCTGAAATGAGTAGCGAAATTTTCTCTTATCAGTGGTTTTTATGCTTATCTAGAACTCTATTACTCAACCCCAATAAATGCAATGAAACATAGCAGTGTCTTTTAGGTTACTGTATGAGATGGACACATGAAAAACGGTTTTGCAAACTAACCAGGCACAACCATAATGATGGTAAGATAATTTCAAGAATCTAGTTTCCCTTAATATTGCCATTGGTTCACAAGTGTCGCGTTTTCTTTTCCAATAATCGTGAGGTTGCTACAGAACCCACGTTTAGTTCCGTACAAAGCACACAGAGAACACAACGGTAGCTGACGTTTCGAAAATATCGCTTCCCTAGAGCTTGGAAGAGTCTGTTTATAAGAAATTTACTGGCCCAAAGGTATCAATGACAAAGATGAAAACCTGAACGGCCACAAAACGCTCAAAAGGTTTCCGAAAAACCCACCTTTTTTACGCGCCTTCTACTGGGGAAAAACAGCCGCTTAGAGTTGCATGCTGTGCGTGACTGCTCCACCTCACATTAGAAACCTGCTCTGACGTGCGGAGCTAGAACACATGTGATCTCTTGGAATACTTCTCACTTTTTATTTTTAGATTCTCGGCAATTTCCAAAAAACCTCTGCAAGTTTGCGCATTGGAGTCTTGGCATACTGCACGACGACAATAACTCTTGTAGCAAAATTGCTTCCGCCATGCCTTTGCATCCCATGCGTCCCTAGTATGTAACCAACTCGGTGCTCTTTTTATACAATCCCTGCAAGTAGTACAACAGATCAGCTATATCGCACCTGAACATATGCAGCAACTGTCCCTGATAGAAGGGAAAAATATACAATTCTGTGTTTCACAGAGACAGTGGTACGGGCGGTTACCAACTAATTGACTGCAAAAACTATCCGGTGACTTCCTAATAATCGCTGCCGACTTCTCTTGATCTGCATTTCTTAAGCACAGATTTATAGTTACACTTATTGCACCTCTAAAAGGCGAGATAAACGAGATTTGATTTCGGCCAAACAACTCATTTCGGAGCTCCGCTTTCCTTCTAAGCTTATCTCATGGGTTGTTATTTCGTTGCCATTGGAGATGGCAATTGTCTGAAACCCCACTCTCGCGATTCTTCCTTTAGTTCCCTATTTGTGAACACAGATGTGGCTGTTTGGAACACGTTTCCCTACAAGCGCCCTCTCCGTGCGTAAAGGGGGGAGCAGAAGAAAGGAACTAGGGTGTTTCCATTACTTGGTTTTCCGCACCACATTTTGATCTCATCGCTATTTGCTGAAGCAATTTGAACTTTAAGAAACGGAAGCCAATTTCCTTTCGGTTTGTCCAAGGTGACTTTAATGTACTCAGACGGTTCGTTGAATAACACGAAGCATTTGCTTATCTCCTTCTGAGTGGAGAAAATGGTAAAACAATCACCTATACATTTACAGTAGAGTACCAGCCCGAGACTGGAAATGGGGCTTTTATTTTAGACATTAACACAGTGGAAGGACTTGCTGCTAGCCGCTGTCCAATTGCAAACCCATTTCACTTGCGTGCAATATTACCCAGAGCATCTGAAAATCGAGCAGTTTAGGTACACTTTTGAGAGAGCCATGGCTTACTGGATAGACAAGCTATATATATTTATTCCACCTTCGTATTCCACAAGATTTTCGAGGACGGTTAGCACTGCGAGTTATTCGATATTTTGGTGTAAAGCGCGGTAAAGTCGACGAACTCAGTAACGCCTGCGTTGTTAGGAGACGCGTTCGCTAGACGTTCTAGCAACATTTGGGTGTTCGTGAGAGAGTGGAGTACCAAAAAAGAACGCCCAGAGATCACACGTGAACTTGCTCCGTATCTTGGAATCGACTTTTGATGTGGGCGGAGGTGAGCGTGGTGCAGTCGTCAACTATACAACCAACAGCTGTTCATCCCCACTAGAAGGCGCGTTAAAACGGTGGGTTCTTAGGGAATCTGTTCACTATGTTGTTACCCTTCAGGCTTTTTGCCTTTCTGTTTTGTGTTATTGAAGCGTCTGGGCTTGTAAATTACGTACCACTAGACCCTTCCAGGCTCCGAAGAAATCGATACTGCCAAAATGTCGGCTATAGTTCTGTCGTGTTTTGCATGTTAGCAGGATTTTGAAAAATTTGGAACTTAGGTGAGCTTCAATGAGGTTCAAATTCTCGATTACCCTTCCTGAGGACTCACGTGTTACCAGCTGCACTGCAGAGCCTTTTCTTACTCCTTCTCTCAGCACGTTTCTTCCTACCCTAACAGTGCTATCAGAAGTTAATATCCATCTGAAATCAACTACAGAGCACAAATCGGCATCGAACACAATTAAGCTGAAGCTATGGAAGTGCAATGATGATGATAAAACTGGGTGATAGAAATGCAAAACAAGAGCCTCGGTGGTGCAATGAGTGAGACATAAGACTCCGGAAAGGATTATCACGAATTCCATGCTCACTCGGGATTCCGAGATTTACAAATATCTCAACATCGTCGTGCTGGTATTTCACATAATAAAATGAAATGGAAAAAAAAGTGGTAGACCCTAAATGGAAAGTAGGGCGGAACGTCAAATGCTTCGGAAGAAATATGCACTTCACAAAAGCTTCACGCGGAGCTGCAATTCTCATGATTTCTCTTTAAAATGCAAGAAAATAAATATCTTCTCTAAATAACTAAGATAATGTGACGAGAAGCCAGGTGAACATACACTTTGCAGAAGAACGTCTGAAAATGTCAAATTTTGCTCTTTTGCTTGAGTAACGGCACGTAGACTGCCTTCAGAAGACATTGCCATCCTCATCTACCACTTCTGCTTCTGTTCTCCCTTAGTTCTCTTTCATCTCTCAATGGTTTCTATTTTAAAAAAAGGGGCTATCAAAAATGTTCACCGGTTTCATTTCTGTATAGACGCTCCAAATTGTTCGCAAAAAAGCGTGTAATTTCCTCTCATTTAGTATTCTTTCCACATTCGCTATTAACTGTTGTTAATTTTGTTATTCGTGAATAATTGCTCAAGAAATTGAAGGTTTACGCTGTGCTTATAATCGGGTTGGCCTTCAGGGCTGGAAAAATATAACGAACGGAACCATAAACTGTTTTGAAGGTTTTCTTAGTCAAGCGAAGATTTGTGCACGAGATCTGCTTTACAAACACGAGATGCTGTAGACTCACTCATAGGGATTCGTTGGGTTTACAAGTATGTTAGGGCATTCCAGTGGAGTATAGGTAGTCCGAACAGTAAGTTGACCTAAAATGATTCCGATAATGGCGTCAGGAAGGCCAGCGCCACGACCTTGCCGTTCGAGAACTTCCAAGACCTGAAGAAAAACGGTTTTCATTTGTTGAGAGAGTTTACATGGAAAGCGTCTTCAATCAGTTTTTGTCGAGCCAAGCAAAGAGTGTCGAAACTAAAAATATGACAAAATGTGAAAAAATTCACTTTCCTGCCAATCGAGAAACGACAGAAAGCTTACAACTCTAAGAACTGTTAACTCACTGCTTGCATTATAATTCGTTGTACAAATGCTTGAGCTCCCTCCGCGCTAGTCGCAATGCCAGGAGCTTGGGCTTGGTTGTTGGCCATTCCACTGAAAACCATGGCCACTGGCACGTTAAAGCCGGTGATGTTGAAGTTTCTAGTGCTTGCTGTAAGGAAATTTCGTAGCTTTTGTTGGTAAAAAGCAAAGTAGTAATTCACCGTTGTAATAATACTTAACGAAAGAGTAATAATGATTGAATGCATAATCATTTTGAGGCGACTAAATATCCGAAATTTCAGGGAGCGTTCTGAAAAAAATATTTCTTGTGACTTTTTCTTTCCTTCCCCTTCTGTTATTTAGAATTCCTAGCGTTGTCATCAAAAACTTCGTATTACGAAAGCTTTCAGTTACTGTGATGTTCTAAATTTTTTCACTTTTGTTAGGTTACGAAACTCTGTGTTTAAAATTGCAATTATTTGAATTATTTGTACGAGCACAACAATCTTGTACTCATTACATTGGCCTGGTGGCATCACTCCACATCCGACCACTGTCGAGACTGCGGTTAGAAGCACAAGCAGAAGTGTCGGAAGACTCACCACGTTAGTAGGACTACGCATCTTTGGTTCCTAAAATTCTAAGCAATTACTGTAAAGACGATTGAAAAGCGAAGAATACATTCTCTGCATCAGATCGTTCATAAGGCAGCAAGTTATTCGAACTCAGCACTTGTACAACAGTGATGTTAGCGTGAAAGGCGTTTTCTACCGGTCCTTGACTTTGCCCAGTTTTAGGAGTCTCACACTTTTTGAATTCCGGGGGAAATTCGTTGGAGAGCCATTTATGTGATATCCTACCATCAGAAGGAAGCAGCAGGCTTTTGCAATGAATGTCGAACGTTGAATATGAACGACGTGCGTTAATGCGACCGCTATAAAGAATTTCAACGAATACGCCAATTCTCCAGGTGCCACGCCTTTATTGTGTTTCCACCATCTCATTTGCGCTACAGCGGCATAAAAATCCTGGCTTTTCCACGAATGAAGGAATTCAGAATCGAGAGAAACGCCGTCGTTTATGAGAGCAGTTTAAAAAAAAGTCTGTCCAAGAAGATATCGAGCGAGAAAAACGAAGCACAACATTCGGTGCAAAACGTACGTAGCAGCGTATTTCTAAGCAGCGGAAATAGCCGTCGTTAACCGCTTGAGATCCCATTAGCCTCTCTCACTTAGTTCGGCTAAAAACCTGCTTTGTTGATGAAATGGTCGATTGATAGGCAAAACAAGAATATCTACGTAATTCCAGTGAAGGATTCAGTAAGGGGGAGAATAAGATGAACCAAGAAAACCCATCACTGTGAACAAGGGAAGAAAGAAGCCATGCGAAAATTGATTACAGACGAAATAACAACATTAAAACTCGAGGTCCACTTTTTAAAACACAAAAATTACTTCACTTTTGTTGAACTACCAATTCATCGAGACGAGAGAAGAAATAGGACGTTCCATAGAAGGCGAATGAGGTATCGCTGTGCAGCTGTGCAATGGCTTCCTTAGTCACCACTTTAAAGCTTCCAAGTTTCTAATAAAGCTGGATGTTTACAAAATGCGGCCAATTCCTTGCAATTTCTCCGCGATCTGAACAGAAAATAAAATTTGTTCCTGTGCACTTTACACGTCGAAGCCGCACTGCACTTATGTAACGGCTGTAGAATCATTACTGATTCCTTTCCTGTGCACTTTATACGGTGAAGCTACACTGCACTTGAGGAGCGACTGCATAATCATGACTGACTCATCTATTTCTGCAATTTTTTGAAAAACGTCACCTTGAAGATTTGTAAGACTGCTTTCTTACTGTAAGTAGCCTATACGAATTATTCCGTATTCTAGACTTTTGAGTTACTTCAAGAATTTTACCCAAAACGGAACTTCAAGGGAAATACTGCTGAACCTTACTGGAAAAAGAACTGTGCAGTATTGCTTTCATAGCGGCTCCAAAACTTTCGTGGATGTGATGAGAGTGCAGCTCGTTCTACAGTTTCGCATAAAATGCGGCGTGGGTATGCGCAGGAATGATATCGTATTTTGATGAGCCGTTTAGTCACGGCTGTGCCTCAAGCAAATCAAAATTTTCCTTTTCTTATTCCACGACCCGTCTATCACACCTGCTGTGCTGATCCCAGTGCACGTCATATTCAATTCGTTTTCTCGCATCCATCATCCACTAAGGTCTTCCAACCCTTACGCGTGGTTTCGGCTACAGCTTCAGGGTTTCGCTCCTTCATGAAAATCGTAGAACGCTTATCGAGTGGATTCTCCCTGAAATCCTGTGATAGTCGGCTGAGAGCGTTCCCACTTAGAATGCAGAGAGTGGCTTTTTTCCCATAGAAGACAGTGTCAATTTTTCGCATCTGGAAAGATGAGAGGCTTGGTGAGACAGGAGTGGGAACGTACTAGCACAGTTCTCATGATGATCAGCATCACCGCCACCGTATGAGCATGGTTAACGTCGGATTTCGAGGAACTGTTTTTTGGCAGCTTCACCTTAAACGATTTTTCGGGGACAGCAATTGAAAATATTTCTTCCGCAATACGAGTCGCATTACTGCAGTGATCGAAGCAGCGAGTGAAGCTGAAAATGCCACTCTGTATCAGTATTGAAGCGTGTCTCCGACTTCGCGAATGTAATAAATTCTATCTTTTCTATCATGCTGAGATATTTGCAAAACTCCGAACTGCAGGTGTCTGCGGTGGGGAACGAATGAGTTATTGTTCTTTCCGGGGAGTAACGCGCTCACCATCACTTCATGCGAGTCCTTCGTCTCGCCTATCTCTCAGCTAGTTCTATCTTTTCTTTTTCTGTCTTTTCTGTTTCGCCGGTGAAAAATCGAAAGCACCGTCAGCGCCATAAGAATTTTTGTGAGAATTTTATTAAAGATGAGCGAAACTGAATATGCAGCTCCGTGTCGTTTCAACTGAATCGCTGAGAAACGAACAATTTCGCTACAGTATTCCACTTCTGGTTCCAATATGACACCGTACCTTGTCGGAGAATCTAAGCCGGTGAAGAAGAAACGTTACATTTGCCACATTTTTGCCTGAGGGTTGTGGGAGTTGTAGAAATCTCTCTAGAGATATTTAAGCATTCAAGCTGCCAGCTCAGTGGAACGGAAAATAGCGAAGATGGCCACTTTGTTCCCTTTCGGAATAAGAAACACCACAGTACCGGTTTCTGCACTCTTCCTGCTTTGCGCATCCCTTGAAATACGTTAACAATTTTTTTCATTCAGCATTCCTTTCCGGAAGGCCACGACTCTGCATAAGGCTTTTATTACGAACGCTTTTAATCAGGAAAATCTCAATTAAAATTGTCGACATTAAATAGCCGAGAAAAGTCCGTATTTACTCCCTAGTAGCGTCCTTTAGTAATTCCTGAAGAATTTGATTTGATTTGAAAAAAGTAACCAGTACGTTCGTCTGAACTTCATCACTGCAGAACCCTGATATGAATGTTTACAGGCATCGTTCTCACAGAGAAATACTTCACGGGTTTACTTCGCAGCTGGTTGTTCCCACGCCTTAAATTTGCTAAACAACAAAAAGACATAACCTCAGCGTTAGGATAAGCAACAATGTTTTACCGTAGTAGAAAGCTATTTCATCAAAGATCATGAGCGGAATGATTTCAGATTTTTCACTTATGTGTCCTTCCACAGAGTTTCTACTGAAGTGGTTTTTTGAGCTATACCTGTACCATACCGAAACTTTTGGTGAAACAGTTTCGTAGAACGATGAGACAACCTCTGCTATTCTTATGTAGACATGAACCTATTCTATATTTTGTTGTTTTCGAAGTGGTTCAATGAAGAAATTCTTTGCAAAGGTATTCGAAAACCCGCTTCAGTATGGGCAACGTAGCAAGGTCACCCATGCTAGGTTCTTTTATGAACGGAGCAGTGGCAAACGTATTCGTCACTAACTTCTTCGATTACCAAGTAAACACCCAGTTGACGAAAAGATTTATTCGGCTAGCTTTTCGACGTATTCGTATTCTTCAGAGCCGGATCGATCCGCATCGATAATCCACAGTGATCGTCCTATCGTGCCGAAAATTAATGGTCACTTTTCGAAATGTTTCCAACTTCAGGGTTTACAGCCTATTTCTGCTAGGAAAAACGGAATTTCTTTGGCTCGTTGATGCCGACAAAATTTAAATCGGGTTTTCTCCGTTAGTACCGTCGTAATAAAATCCTTATAGAATGCTATAGCTATCGCTAGAGGCAACCCCACTTAAAGTAGTTCTGAGTACTTAAGCAAAGATGTTTATTGTTAGTAAAAGGATTAAAATGCTAATGTGCCCGGTATCTCTTTAATTGAAATGATCTTTTGAATGCCGAAAGGATTCTGAAGAGATTTCAAGCACTAGCACCTTCAACTGAAATGTTAGTAGCCGTGGTTTTTTCTCTATTGGATTGGATTCTCCGACTACATGAGGTGTCGTTTTGAAAGTGCAAGGGGAATGCAGTAGCGGAACTGATCGTTACTCAGCAATTCGTTTGATCGACAACGAAATACCACATCATGGAACTACTTGCTCAGTTTTATTCAGCATTCACAAAATTCTCATTAAAAAGCTGATGGCGATAACAGTGCTTTCGATTTTCCCAAAGTCGAGAAATCGTTGACTGAATGGTACCTTCACCTTCACACGCAACTTCGAGCAATGCAATAATTCAACTCGTGGAAGAATTTCGATTCGCTTAAAGTGCACCAGCAATTAAAAAGTTCCTCAAAATCTGATTTCAATCATTCGTGTGCTAGAACGCATTGTTATAAACTGTAGAACGAGTTCTGCTGTCATTCACTAACAGAAACATTGGGATCCCACTGGATGTTGTTCTGCGCAGTTCACTTTCCAACAGGATAAAGTAATATTTCCCTTCAAACGCCGTTTTAGGTTCGAAGCAACAGAAAGACTTTAAAAAACGTTTGAATTGACCGCTTGCTACAACTTCTCGAACTTTCCAGGTAACCATTTTTCCAAAAATCGTGAAATAAAAGAGTGAACCAGTGATGATTCTGTGGCTGTTACAAAAACGCAGTGTGGATTCAACATCTATGGTGGGCAAGAACAAGTTTTATTTTGTCTGCAGATCGAGGAGAAACTGCGACTAATTGACAGCCTCCTTTAAACACCCAACTTCATCAGAAACTTGAAAGGATCAAAAAGCTTGCCAAGGAAGCCACAGCCCAGCGTCATCTCCTTCGCTTCCATCACAGCGTTCAACTTTCTTCCTCATCGCGGTGCATTGTCAACCCCGACAAAGTGAAGCATTCTTGGGGGCTCAAAACGAAACCTGAGGCCCCTAATATAGCTCTTTTCCTCATAATCTTTGAGATTTTAATTTCGAGTTAAGATGAGATGAGATTTTGATGCCAAGATTATGAATTTATGCAGCAGAAGAAAAAAGAGAAGCAGTTCTAAAAAATAGATTTGAAGGAGCGGATTATTACTAGTTTTCGTTGTTTAGTCTTTTAAATACTAACTATCCTTATAAAAGCAACAAAAGCTACTAAATTTTTCTTTAACGATCACTAATACCTTCACTGTTACCGGCCTTGTCTTAGTTGTCATCGCTTTCACCTATTCTTCTACTGCACCTACTCGAACTCCTGGCCTGCAGCTGTCATAAAGAAGCTCAGACATTTCTATCCATATTGTAATGCAATCGGTGAGTTCAAAACTCCAGATTTAATGCCTTTTTTTTTGCTGATCTAGATAAGTGCGGAGCACGATCTACAATTTTTGACAATTTGTCAGGTAGAGCCACAATAATGCGGAGAATGGGGACGTGGCTATCGAAGACATTTGAGAAGTAATCGTAAATAACTTTCTCCATTGCTTTCTGAAAGCTGTAATTCTTCCGTTTAGCCATTCGACTGAGACTATCTCGGTTTTCTAATTGGCGAAAGCTTCGATGGGCTTTGCGAACGCTTTTTCCAGCCTCTGCAGCTTCAACCATAAATGGTGGTCTTCTCGCTTTAACATCTAGTTCTATCGCCAGTCCCTATTGTTCTGCTAGTTCGGACGTTAGTTGGCGGTTGCCTGCAGCTCGTGCGATTCCACGCTGGCATATCGGCTGGATACCTTCTGGGCACGGACCTCTTGTTGACTTTCGAACTCTCAGCTTTCATAGCGCTAACGTGAAGCTATTGAATGAGCCAATTGTAATTTCTCGTCGATGTTATCGACAACGACATCTTCCCAACACCAGATTAGCGAACTGAATAAATCCCAGTTTATGGTAGTTTTAATACTCCGTTTTTTGAATTTAGCAGTTTTTTTTTCCTTTCCGCGAGAAATGAAATCGTTGCATGAAGAAGGCGATGGTCAGATCCTGCTTAGAATTTTGGAGCCACAGCGGCATCGGTTAGGCGAAACCTTTTCGATTTACTGTGATGTGGATTATTTCGTCATTGAACTCTCCACTGGGAAACTTCCATGTCCAGCGCTGAGAACGGACCTTCGACAGTTGTAAGTTACCATGACTGGTATTGGTAATTGTGGTAAAAAATGACTAGGCGATTGATTTATCGCTTAATCATTCTTTAGCCACTTAGTTTGCTTAAAGTGGCCCTGAGATTTTAGCATCCTCTAAGTTGCTTTTCATGCTCAACGATGCCGTGTCGAACGCCTTTTAGAAGTTAAGGAAACGAGCGCCGTCTATTTAACCGCGTCTAGCGTTTGATAACCACGTTTAGGTTTCTAAGCACTGAGTGATAGAGGTCGAGCCTACTCAAAGGTAACTTACCAGTCTCTTCCAGATTAGACAAGGAATTTATTTGCTGGAGGCTTGTCCTAACCGCCTCTCATACTTCTTAATTCGCTGCTTGCAGACCTTTGGCGGTACCGACTTGAATCCTACAATCCGCACGGACGTGAACACATCTACGCATGTATGCATTCCACCTGCTTCCCAGAGGAGCAATGATCGCCTTTGGTCCATAATTAACCAAACCCTTTGTCCGCTACCTGGGCAGGCGCCACGTTGTTTCGCAACTAATGGGCATCAGATTTTCTACAAGGGAGAAGCGTGGCTTTATTTCGTAAATGTCAGAAGTCTTTTATTAGTCACGGCAACGATGACAGATTGCCACATTAGAATTTGCCACATATGGCGAAAAAAATGTGTTTCAACCTAAGAAAAACAGTAACGTGTTAACTTCTAATTAATATGGTTTTGTAAAGCACGAAAAAAAGTACTAACGGCTGTTTTTCTACAGAGTTTCTCATCTTCTTGCGGAAACGTTCGTCATTATTTGCCTCTGGACTTCGTAATAAAGTCTCCTTATTTGACTCCATTCTTTTTCCAAGAAAAGTTTGCGTTCTACTGGCTTTCCGGGAAAATACGTGAACAACTCTCAAAGCGAACGCACCATGGTTGTCACTTTGGCGATAGGTGAGGTCATTGACCGACCTTTATCAATTCTTTTCTGTTCTTTTAACATTGTTGTAGAAGGGATTCCCAGTCTTGACGGCCGTTGCAATACGTAAAAGATGGAATTTTGTTGCAGATGATGTTGCGAAGTAAGGTGTACGTTCCTCCGTTTTCTCACAAAACTAAAAAAAATCTCTCTGATCAACTAACGACCACATCAACACTTCATGAGATTCCTAACACATTGAAAACGAGAAGGAGAAGCTGTTGCATCAGTTCAGAAACTTGTCATTTAGTCATCGTGTTTCTGAGTAATCGATATAGCAGATGATAGAGCGTTTATTAGAACTTTGTTACGAAAGGAAAAGTCTTCAACTTGTGCATAAATGGTCAATATGGGTCTCGTGGTTACATAAAACCGAAAAAGTGTTGCATTTTAACGCGCTACCTTCTCTTAGTTGCTTTTTTCACCGGGCCAGGCATCAACGAAACATCTTGCGGCTCATTGATTTGAGAAGCAGGTTATATTTTCTAGACGGTGGAGAAGCAGGGAACAATAGCACTATGAGAGTGTTGGGAAGAACTGCTGTTTTCTTAAGTTATTCAGGCTCTCAGCACTAAAGATATTGATAAGGTCTTTCACCACATTAAAGGGTTGCATAGATTCCCGCTTGTGTTCTACCGGTGTGCTGATGCGCAGGAGAAAAAAAACACCGAGCATTTTCCTCCTTAACAGTCTCCGATATTCTGCGGTGCACACGAGCAGAGGTGTAATGGTGTCTCACCTTGTGCCATAGAATGTTTCACTCTTCACCATTCCATTTTTTTTGCAACGCTTTTGGTTTTTCCGTTTGGTTTTAAGAAACTAACAATGAACATTACCATGTCGTAATCACCTTTTATTTATTGGCTGCTTTTTTTTCATGGCAAGGGTGTTATGTGAAATATAACCACAACGATGCTGAGATATTTGCAGAACTCCAGCCCGCAGGTGTAATGGTGGTGATAGAACTCATAATTACCCTTGCGAGAGCGAACGCGTCCACCACCACACCATCTTTTATACTTTGTTTCGCCTTTCTCTCAGCCGTGCTTTTTTTTTGTAGGGTGATATCAGCAATCACCAGTGGATGGGATTGATCTGGGAAGCACCAGTCGCTATTGAATCCAACTAAACCGAAGCAGTAGGATAAGTAATAATGTAATCACTTTTCAATTACCTCCCCCTCTTTTTTATTTTCTATCACTAGGATCATTGGATTTCTTAATTTTGATGGCGTTGAATGGTGGTGATCATATAAATAAATTTACACTCTTCCATTCATAGGCTAACACAAGGTAAATGAAGTGAACTTAATTCGGCTAGACTATTCGACGTCTTCGCCTTCCTCAGAGCCGACGACCGTAGTCGACGTCCACAACTCTTCGTACAGTTGATGTGGTACTTCATCGTATCGAATCGGACCTTCTTGAATGGAGCACCGTTCGAACGAGGCATCCTCACCCTGCAGACACTCTTTTATGGAGGACGGTTTTTGTTTCGTAGTGATTTGTCCTGCTGATACAAATTGCTTTTTCTGCGGGACAGTCCCATCCTACGGAAGTCGGTGTCATCGCCAGTTAACATAGACCGTAGCAATATTTCACTGATCGATTATGCCTCTAACATTGGCATGGCTAATTCATCATGTATTACTTTCACTGATAAGCTATGCTTGTTCATTGACTGACTTAATTTTCATCGAAGACGGCGTCGAATGAGAGGCATCCACACCAACAGGAAGGGTTTACCACAAGATTTCACTTCTCACTAAAGATGTCCGATTCCTTTAAGATCGTGGAAAGGGTTTAAGATCGCCTTGAGCAACTATAGCTTTCTTATTGATCATTTAAAAACCCTTGACATGACGCGTTACAAAATCCGGAAGAACGTTTTTCATTCTCATTTTTGATGACCAGTTTCTACATTGAATATGTTAGAACTCTAAAGGAAAAGATTTGTTCACGATGATCCAACAACCCTCAAGGCGCCTATAGCTTAGGATAAGACCTTTTTTGCTGCGATCCCTAGGATCCTGTTCCAAAACAGCGACTCTTGCATCAAAATGGTCTCCGCTACGCTATCGCATGCTGTGACTCCTGAGAGGGCTACCCTATAGGGGTGTTCTTCAATGTGGACACATAATGGCCTACCTGTATCGCCAATATTTCCGCAAATATTACAAGAGTTATATATACATCATACCTACATCAGACCCGAACTCACGCAGATAACCGTTCCTGATATAAGTGCAAACTGCACGATTTTGCATTTCACATAAGTGGTATAAGCGGCTACGAACAAACTGACGGCGAAGACTATCCCGTGATTTTAATGTACTCAAACGGTCCGCGCAGTAATTTAAAGATATTTGCCCATCTCCTCCTGAGTATCAAAAAAGGCAAAATAATTAGCTGTGCATCTACAGCAAAGTTGGGACCCGATCCCGGGACAGACAGCGGGGGTTTCATTTTAGTCATCAACGCAAAACAAAGAAATGATGCTAACTACTGTCCCATTGTAAACCCCATTCACTTGCGTGTAACACTTCTCAGAGAATCTGAAAATCGAGCGGTTTAGCCAATCTTTTAAAAAAAGGCCAAAGGCTGCTGAATAGACAAGCCAAACATATTTATTCCACTTTCGTGTTACCAGAGATATTCGAGTTTTTCGATACGTTCTTGTGAAGCGTAACGTGGAAGGACTCAATTACGTACGCGTTGTTAGGACACGCGCTCGGTAGACGTTCTAAGAAAATTTGGGTGCTCGAGAGGGAGTGGAATACCAGAAAGCAACGCCCAGAGATTACGCGTAAAGTTGTTTCGAGTCATGGAATCGACCGTTGATGTGAGGTAGAGACAGTTATCAACCATTAGCGACTTCAAGCGGCTGTTCTTCCCCAGTGGAAGGTCGCGTCAAAAACGATGTTTTTCGAGGAACTATTGAGAATATTATTATCGTTCAATTTTTTCTTCTTTTGTTTGTGTTAGTTGTAGGGATTGACCGAGTAAATTATGCAGGATTAGGCCTTTCTAGGCACGAACAAGACTATACTGCTGAGATATTAGCTACTGCTTTGTTATACGTGTGCTTTGCAGGATAATGGAATATTTGAAAAGTTGGGAACTTAGTTGAGCTTCGAAACCTCGATTGCCCTTTCTGGGTACTCACGTTTACCAGCTGCACTACCGATCCCCCTCCAATGCCCTTCCCTTAACAAGTTCTTTTTTGCCCTAACAGTGCTATCAGAAGTCGTCATCCATCGGGGATCAACTGGGGGGCACAAATCGACATCGAACACAGTTAAGCTGAAACTATACAACAACATAATGGTGATAAAACTGGCTGGTTTTGTGGAAAGCAAGGGCGTCTGTGATGCAGTGGGCGAGACGTTATCCCCCGGGAAAGGGTTACGACGAATTCCACGCCCACTCAGCATTTCTGAGTTCCACAAATGTCTCAAACATCATTGTGCTGGTACTTCACACAATACCATCTCATGGAAAAAAAAGTCGTAGGCAGTGAAGAGAAAGTAATGCGGAGAGTCAAGTGTTTCGGAAGAAATATGCCTTTCATAACTAACCACCATGAAAGCTACCATTCTTTGAATTTCTCTCTAAAATGTAGGGAAACAAATATTTCTTTGGAATCACTAAAAAGCTTGTGAACAATAGCGAGGGGAACACCCATTTTGCAGAAGAATGACTGAAAAACGGCCGATTTTGCTTGTTTTTGCATGGATGACAGCGCGCAGATCGCTTTCAAAAGACAGGGTCATCTTCATCTACCATTTCCGCTTCTGCTTCTTATTTAATTCTCTTTCATCTCGCCATGATCTCTATTTAAGAAAATCGATGGGTGCCAGAAATGCTCGCCGGTTTCGTTTCTCTACAGACGCTTCAAATTGTTTGCGAAAAACGTGTTGTTACCTCTCCTTATGAGTATTCTTACTATTTTCGTTAATAACTGCTATTGCTTTTTATTATTTGTTAATTATTTTATTGAAAGATGAATGATTACAATTGTGTTTGTAATCGGGTTGGCCTTTACGGCTGGAGAAATACAACGGACGAAACAATAAATTATTTTGAAGGTTTTTCTTTGTCAAATCAAGAATTATGCACGGGATCTGCTTTACGAACACGAGATGCTGTAGACTCACTCCTAGGATTCGCTGTTGGATTCACGAATACATTAGGGCATTCCAGTGGAGTATAAGTGGTCTGAACAGTAAGTTGACCTAAGATGACTCCGATAATGGCGTCAGAAAGGCCAGCGCCACGACCTTGCCGTTCGAGAACTTCAAAGACCTCAAGAAAAAAAGCTTGCATTTGTTGGCAGAGTTTATATGGAAGTGTTGTCAATCGATTTTTTGTCGAGCCAAATAAACCGCGGTGGAACTAAAAAATGTGACGAACTGTGAAAAAAAATTAAAGTTCACTTTTTCCCAACAGCCGAGAAACGGCGAAGAAAAGCTTGAAATTTAGGAGTTGTGAACTCACTGCTTGCATTATAATACGTTGTACAAATGCTTGAGCTCCTCCCATGCTAGTCGCAATGCCAGGAGCTTGGCCTTATTCCACTGAAAATCATGGCCACTGGTAACTTAAAGCCGGTGATGTTGAAGTTCCTAGTGCTCGCTGTAACGAAATTTCACAGCTTTTGTTGGTAAAGAAAAACAAAAGTAATAATTCACAATTATAATAATACTTAGCGGAAGAGTAGTAATAATTAAAAACCTAATCATTTTGAGACAACTAATTTTTCGAAATTTCAGGGGACGTTCTGGAAAAATATTTCTTAGGGATTTTTTTCTCCTCTACTTCTGTTATTTCGGAATTCTTAGCGATATCATCAAAAAGTTCGTATTACGAAAGCTTTTGAGTGATTGCGAGGTGCTAAATTTTTTCCTGTTGTTGAGGATCAAGGCTCCGTATTTAAAATTGCAATTACTTGTACGAGCACAAGAATCTTCTACTCATTACATTGGCCTGGTGGCATCACTCCCACATCCCACCACTGTCGAGACTGCGGTTAGAAGCGCAACCACAAAGGGCTGGAGGGACTCACCACGTTACTAATGACTATGCATTTTTGGTTCCTAAAATTCCACGCAATTATTATAAAGACTTCAAAATCGACAAAACGCCGTCGTTATAAACACACTTTTTAGGGAAAAAGTCTGTCCAAGAAGACATCAAGCGAGGAAAACGAAGCATGACATTCGGACATTCGGTGCAAAAATGTTCTTAACAGCAAATTTCTAAGCTGCCGAAATCGCAGTGACTAAACTCTTGAGATCCATAAGCGTCCCCACATAGTTCGGCTATGAAATCTGCTCTGTTGATATAATAGTCGACTGATAAGCAAAATAAGAATATCTGCATAATTCCTCTGAAGGGTTCACGAGCGCGGAGGAATGAGATTCAGCAAGGAAACCATCACAATGAAAAAGATGAAAAAAAGAAGGCGCGCCAAAATTGATTACAGACGAATTGAATACACTAACACCTAATGTTTTGTTTTGGAGCACAGAAATACTTCGGTTTTGTTGAATTGCCAATTCACCGAGATTAGAAAATAAATAGGAGGTTCTGCAGAACGCGACTGACGTATCGCTGGGCAGCGGCTTCCCTTATTCACCGTTTAAAACTTCCATATTTGAGTTAAGTCTGGATGTTTACAAAACGCAGCTGATTGCTCGCAATTTCTCCACTATCTAAAAAAGAAAGTAAAATTTGCTAACAGGCGCTTTATACGGTGAAGCCACACAGCACTTGAGGGGCGGCTTTTATGACTGATTCATCTCACTTCCGCAAATTTTAGAAAGCATCACCTGCAAAATTCGCGAGACTGCTTTCTTATAGTAAGCAGTCTTTTCTGCTTATCCCATGTTTTTAGGCTTTTGTATTACTTCAATAATTCTGCCTGAAAACGGCACTTCAAAGGAAATATTGCTGGAACTTACTAGACAAAGAACTGCGTAGAACTGCACTCAGTGAGACTCCAAAATTTTCGTGAATGGATGAAAAATGCAAAAATGCCGCGTGGCATGTGCAAGATTGATTTCTTGTTTTGATGAGCCGTTTAGTCATGACTGCGCCTCAAGGAAAATCGAAAAATTTTTTACCTTATTCCACCACCCATCTTTCACTTCTGCTTGATGATATCACCGCATCTCACATTCGTTTCGTTTCATTAAGGCCATCTTTCGTTAAGGTCTCCCAACCTTTACTGGTGGCTTCGGCTGCAGCTCAAGAATTTTCCCTCCATTATGAATATCGTAGAATTCTGGTCGAGTGGTTTCTCCCAGGAGTCATGAGATAGATGTGCTACGGCTTCCCGACTTAGACTTCAAAGAGTGATATTTTTTTACCGGACCAGCCGGTGGCAATTTTCCAACCCGGAAAGGTGAGAGGCTGAGGCAGAAGTGGGATCGGACCAGCACTGTGCTCGTGATGATCGGCCTCACTGCCACAATGTAGCATATTATGGCGCAACGACGGATTTAAAGGAGGTGTTTTTCGGCCGCTGCACGACAAACGGATTTTCGAGGATACTAATGGAAAGTGTTTCTTCCGGAGTACGAGTGGCATCACTGTAGTGATCGAAGTAGTGAGCAAAGTTGAATATTCCACCCAATACAATTATGTAAGCGTTTCTTCGATTTCGTGAATGTAATAAATTCTGTCTTTTTCTCTTTCGCCGATGACAAATCGAAACCACCGTCAGCGCCATCAGCATTTTTCAAGAATTTTTATGAACGATAAACAAAACCGAATAAGCAGTTTAGTGTCGTTTTAATTAAATCGCCAAGAAATGAACAGTTTCGCTACAGTATTCCACTTCGGCTTTCAATATGACAATGTACCAAGTCGAAGAATCAACGTTGGTGAAGAAGTCACACCCCATTTACCACATTTTCAACTGAGTGTCGTGGGATTGCTAGAAATGTTTTCAGAGATATTTAAGCATTCAAACCGCCATCTCCGTGGAGCGAAAAACAGCGAAGCTGGACACTTTGTTCCTTTTACGCAATGAAAAACACCACAGTACCAGTTTTTGCTTTTCCTGCTTTGTGCAGCTCCTGAAATAGCTAACAGTTATTCAGCTTTCCTTCCCGGAAAGCACAGCTTTGCATAACGCTTTTATTACGGATGCTTTAATCAGGAAAATCTCGTCTAAGAATGGTCGACATGAAATAGATAAGAAAAGTCCGTGTTTACACCAAGTAGAAACCTTTAATATTTCTTGAAGGTCGGAGTTCTAAAAAGTAGCCAGTAAGTTCGGGAGAACCTCACCACTGCAGAACCTGAAATGGATGCCACTAGACGTTCTACGTAGCGAAACGGAATCCTCATCGTTGTCACAGAAAATTATTTAACGGTTTTACTTTGCAACCGCTTGTTGCCTTACCCCCAGTGTCAATTATAGCAAACAACAGAAAGAGATAAACTCAACGCAAAGATAAGCAGTGAACCTTTTATCGTCTTTCAAAGCTATATCATCAAAGATCAAGAGCGAAATGATTGCAGAACTTTCTGTTACGTTACATACTGCAAAGTTTCTACACAAGCTGTTTTTCATGAGACAATTTCGTAAAACGATAAAACATCCCATGCTTCTCATACGTAGACATAAACCCTTTCTACATTTTACCGTAATCGACAATGAGGCTAGCACTAAGCGTTTCCGACCAATGAAGAATTTCTTTGCAAAAGCATTCGAAATCCGCTTCGGCATGGAGAACGTAGTAAGGCGCCCATACGAGGCTCTGTTGTGAACGGAATCTTGACAAACTTGTTCGTGACTAGCTTCTTCGATTACTAAGCTAACACGAAAGGTTTGTTCCGCTAACGTTTCGACGTCTTTGTGTTCTTCAGAGTCGTGTTGATCCGTATTGATACTGCATACTGGTCGTTCTATCGTACCGAAAATTAATGGTCATTTTTCCTATTCTTCAGATGTTTAGGATGCACCACAGGTCTTTGCTAGGAATACGGAAATTCTTGGCTAGTTCATCTCCACCAATTTAAATCGAAATTTTCTAGGGTTAATGTCACCGTAATAAATTCCATACGTGGTGCTGCCGCTTTTTGCTAGAAACAACACCACATGAAATAGTTCTGCGTACTTAAGCCATCA
Organism: Angiostrongylus vasorum; assembly: GCA_018806985.1. Taxonomy (NCBI): domain Eukaryota; kingdom Metazoa; phylum Nematoda; class Chromadorea; order Rhabditida; family Metastrongylidae; genus Angiostrongylus; species Angiostrongylus vasorum. The sequence goes on along the minus strand of JADANN010000130.1, from coordinate 15,082 downwards.
GGAAGAGTACAAAAAGCCGATGATGTTTGTTGTCACTAAAATCGATTAAAATGGCACTGTGCCAGGCATTTCCTTCGTCGAAATGACCATTTGAATGGCAAAAGGTTTTGAAAAGTTATTTCAAGCACTAGCATGACCATCAACTGAAATGCTTGTAAGCATTGTTTTTTCTTCCAAATTGGCTCGGATGTTTCGGCAACATGCAGTGTTCTATTAAAAGCGCAACGAGAATGCTGCGGCGCAATTGCACGTTGCTCAGAAATTCATCTAATCGACACGGAAGCGGATCTACTTATTCACCTCTATTCGGGATTCATAAAATTCTCATCAAAGACTGATGCCGATAAAAATAGTAGAGTGCTTTTCGAGTGGTTTCTCCATGGAGTTCTGACAGAGTCGGACTAGAGCGTTCCGTTTAGACTGCACAGAGCGATTTTTTCCCAGACAAGCCGGTACCAATTTTCCGAACCCGGAAAGACGATAGGCTTGGCGAGACAGGAGTGGGATCGTACTAGCAAAGTTCTCGTGATGATCGGCATCACTGCCACTGTGTAGTATACCAAGGTTTAACGTCGGATTTCGAGGAACTATTTTCTGGTCACTGCTTTTTAAACAGGTTAGTCGAAGGATGGTAATGGAAAATACTTCTTTCAGAATGCGCGTCGCACATTACTGTAGTGATCTAGGCAGCAAGTAAAGCCGAAGATTCCACTTAATACCAATGTTAAAACGTGTCTCCGACTTTGCGAATATAATAAATTCTGTGTTTTTGTGCTTTGCCGATGACAAATCGAAAGCACCGATCACCATCAGCGCAATCAGCATTTTTGCAAGAATATTACGAACGGTGAGCGGAACTGAATAAGCAGTTCCGTGTCGTCGCTGAGAAACGAACAGTTTCCCTACAATATTCTACCTCCGCTTTCAACATGACACTGTACCTTCGGAGAATCTAAGCTAGTCAAGAAGAAACATCACATTTACCACATTTTCAGCTGAGCGTCATGGGAGTGCTGGAAATCTCTTTGAGAGATATTCAAGCCTTCAAATGGCCATCTCAGTGGAACGAAAAACGGCGAAGATGGTGATTTTGTTACTTTGCAGAATAAGACACACCACGCCGTCTTCTGCACTCGTGCTGCTTTGCGTAGCTTTTTGAAATAGTTAACAATTTTTTCCATTCAGCGTTCCTTTCCCGAAAGACCACGGCTGTGCATAAGGCTTTTATTACGGACGGTTTAATCAGGAAAATCTCAATCAAAAATGGTCGACGTGAAATAGCAGAGAAAAGTTCCCTATTTACACGTAGTAGAATACTTTAGCACTTCCTGAAGTTCGGAGATTTGAAAAAAGTAAGCAGTAAGTTCGCCAGAACCTCACCACTGAAGAACCTGATGTGGATGCCTTTAGACGTTCTTCATGCGAAAAAAATTTGCACATCGTTCTGACAGAATACTATTTTACGGGTTCACTTCGTAGCTGCTTGTTCCCACGCCTTAATTTTAGCAAACAAGAAAGAGACAAAACTTCAGCGCAAGAATAAGCAACAAATGTTTTATCGTCTTTCAAAGCTACTTCATCAAAGATCATGAGCGGAGTGATTTCAGAACTTTCTTCTACCTGTTTTATTGCAAAGTTTCTAAAGAAGGGGTTTTTGTATGGCACCAGTACCCTTAGCTTTCGATGAAACAATTTCGTACAACGATGGAAAATCTTATGCTTGTCATATGTGGACAGGAACCCCATTCTGCACTTTGCTGTTTCCTAAGTGGTTCAATGAAGAATTTCTTGGCAAAAGCATTCGAAACGCGATTCGGTACGGACAACGTAGTAAAGCACCCATACCAGGTTCTTTTATGAACGAAGTCCTATGGAACGAATTTCGTCACTACCTTCTTCGGTTATAAGCAAACACATGGTTGATGAAAACTAACGTTTCGAAGCCTTCGTGTTCTTCAGAGCTGGATCGATCTGCATCGATAATCCACAGTGGTCGACCCTTCGCACCGGAAACCAGTAGTCACTTTTTCGAAATCTTTACAACACAACAGGAGGTACTAGAGATTTCTGCTTGGAATACGAAATTTCTTGGCCAGTTCATGTTGACAAATTTAAATAGAAATTCTCTCTGTTAATGCCACCGTAACAAAATCCTTATGCAATGATGTCTCTTTCGCTAGAGGCAACAACACATGAATTAGTTCTGAATACTTAAGCAAACAGGAAGAGTACAAAAGAAACGGGTGCTGGGAAGTTTATTGTCGGTAGAAGGACTAAACTGGTAATGTGCCCGGTATCTAATTCGCTGTAGTGACCATTTTAGTGCCGAAATTTTTCTAAAGAGATATCAAGCACTAGCATGACCTCATGGAGTGGTAGTAACCGTGGTTTTTCTTCTCTGTTGTATTGGATTCCCGCGACTACGTGACGTGTCGTATTGAAAGCGCAAGGAGAATGCTGTGGTGGAACTGTTCGTTGCTCAGAAATTCATTTAACGGAAAAGGAAATGCCACAACACTGAACTATTTATTCAGTCAGCTGTATACAGCATTCTTAAATTCTCATCAAAGAGCCGATGGCGACGACAGTGTTTTCGTTTTTCACAAAGTCGGCAAATCGCCAACATGTTGGAAATGAGTGACTCCTTCGCATTTACACGCAACGTCGAGCAATACAGTAATTCGACTCGCTTACTGAAAGAAATGTTTCCAATCACCACATTCGACTTTCCTCGACGTGTGGCCGCCACAACACAGTTCTCCGAAGTCTGATGTCAACCCTTCCTGTGATAAAACGCATTGTTATAAACTGTAGAAGTACTACTGTTATTCAGTAACGACAGCATTGGAATCCCATTGAATTTAGCCGTGCGCAATTATTTTTCTTGTCAGACAAAGCAATATTTTCTTTCAAGCGCCGTTTTAGGTTTGAAGCAACACAAAAACCTGTAGGAAACGATTGAATTGACCGCTTCTTACAAGAATGCAACGTTTCGAGCATTCTAGGTAGCCATTTTCCAAAATTCTAGAAAAAAAAGAGTGAATCACTTGTGATTCTGCAGGGGTTACACAAACGCCGTATTGCTCCAACATTACGTTACGCAGGAAGAAATTTTATTATGTCTGCCGATCGGGGGAGAAATTGCGACCAATTGAGAGCCTTCTTTAAGCATCCAGCTTAGCCAGAAACTTGAAAGGGTTAAAAAGCTTGCTAAGGAAAACCACGTCGCAGTGTCACCTCATTCACGTTCTTTACATCGTCCAATTTTCCTCCTAATTTCGGTGCATTGTGAATCCCGACAAAGTGAAGCATTCTTGTCATTCAAATCGAAACCTAATGCCCTTATACAGTCATTTTGTCTGTCATAAAGTTCGATCATTACTCGCTGTTTTCTCCTTTCTGCCCTTTCAGTTAAGCTCTATAGATGTTCTTGTTTTGCCTATCGATCGACCAGCCATTCCACCAACAACGAAGACTTCAAAACCGAACTAGGTGGGAGAGCTCAATGACAGCATCAGACGTTATGGAATGCGATTTTCGATATAGAAAATTTTTTGCTTGGAACGTTTCTCACTAAAAGCCAGAAACTGTTGCAATCCGGTGAGATTCTGACGAGAAGATTATGAATTTACACTGGAGAAGAAAGTAAAGAACTTATAGAAAATAAGTGTGAAAGAACAAATTGTTAGTTTTTTTGTTAATTAATGTAGAACACACTATTTATCATTTTTCATAGCAACAAAATCTGCTAATTTTTTTTAACGGTCACTAATAGCTTCACTGACGCCGGCTTCATCTCGCAGGTAGCATTGGTTATCACTGATCCTACTAACGTCTCTGCCTGAGTTCCTGGCCCGGCAACTAGCATGGGAGGAGCTCAGACATTTCTTTCGCTATCGGTGAGTTCATAACCCGCAGAATCCAGGCTTTTTTTCGCTGATTCTTTGTAGGAAGGGAACGCGATCTTCCATTTTTCGGCAAATCGTCATGCACAATCACTATGGTGCTGAGATATTTGCAAAACAAGGATCCCAGGCCAGATCGAGCAGCGATCACCCTTTCCGGGGGCTCACGTATTACCCACAGTACCACTGACGCCATCTTTCTTCCTTTCTCTCAGCCTGTGTTTTTACTCTGATGTTCCCATCAGCAATCACCCAGCGACGGAAACGATCTGGGAAACAAAAGGGATTTTCGGGAGCATAAATCAATATTACTTACTTACTTGATACTTGAACGGCCCGTCCTCACTAGTTGTGCGGGCCCCACCGTAATCACGATTTTTCGGAGATTTGCTGGTTAAGCCATTGTGGTTTCCTGGAATCCCGAGGACAGCCTGACCAAAGGCTGCTCCAGGTCGTCACAGCGGCAGGCAGTCTCAGCCCTTGTGGATTAGAGTGAGATTTGCCACTATGCGACTTTGATACAAGGATGGTGGTGGATCCTGGTATTGGTTTACTCCTAGCTAGGCTTCTGGTGGAAACGCCAGACTCCTTCTCACCTTGGGAGATCCTGCCGGGCGACGAATCCCGCTATACATCGCAGTCCGACACCCAGGAACACTTCCCAGCCACGTTGAGGCGGTAAACCGTTGGAATGAAATCGCTAATGAATACAGTCAATTCGAAATCACAATCATCTAGCTTTCATTTGCTGCCAATTCGTATGTCCACAGCAGAGTGCTATGTGAGATAATTAATCAAGCTATAACCATATAACAATAAGCCCGGGCTACGTAGTTGTAGAAATCGCCGGAACGCTTCCCACCCACCATCGAATACCTGTTTACTTCCTGACGTCAGTATGGAGAACGCAGACGAACATAAGTTGGGCAACCGTAATCTATACGATCGCATTCAAGAGAGGATTCTTATGAAGATTTGTGAATATCGAATTGTCGTAGGTACTGAAATACATCTCATTCCGACTGTTTTTGTCCAATCATTAATAACAACTATGTAGTAGTAGTTATGTTCTCGCAATCATTTTACCACCACTGCGAGTAACTACCAGTATTGAGCTTCTCATCTTAGTCGATAGCCTACATAATCTACTAAAACCTTCGAGATAAGTACAAAAAGTGCTTAATTTCATGTAAAAAACATAAAATTAAGGAGTGGAGGATTCGGAACTAAAAAATCCTCCTGTATTGGTCCATGAGCTCTCAACTTCCTTAAGCATCGCAGAAGGGTTTGGATGCGTGCTTGGCATGCAAACAAACGATTGGTGTCGATCATTTAACTTCATGTTTTTTTCAGTAGTTTAGAACAAATTTGGTACAAAATCATCCAGCACACTGGAATGAGTTCACTAGTAGCGCGAGATGGAACTGAACATCGCTTGACTCGAAAGATTCGACTTTCTATAAAGCTCGACATAATAATTAGAATACCTGTGCTACACTTCCATCTGTCGTTCACGAGGGTTGATGAGTCTCACCACACGGGCGATCCAACAACACGGCTCTGAGGAAGGCGATGTCGCCGAAACGACACTCATTGAACAACGACAACACCAACAATAAGAAATTTATACCAGCGCTGCGTCAGGTAAAAAGGGCAGTTCGTAAGCATTGCATGTGCATGACAGCGTTCCTCTGACCCCAGTTTATGTACAAATACCTTTTCTTTTCCTGGTAAAAGTGAAGATTAAATAGTTTATAAGTGATAAATTTATAAATCCAATCGGATTATGAAAGCTGTAGCCCGGCTATCTCAGAACTACAGGGAGAACTAACTCTACGAGCATTCTACGGCATTCGAGAAAAAAATGAAAAATCTTTAAGCAGCGGAAGCGAAAGTTAGAAGAGGTTACTGACTGAGTAGATGGAGTACATTGAGTTAAAGTGGATGATGGACGCGAGGAAACGAATTGAATGTGAGAAGTGCCGGGATCCGCAGAGTAGAGGTGAAGAGGGGGCCATATAAAATAAAAAAAAATATTACAATCGAAACATCCAAGATATCGCAGATGACAAGATATTCCTCAAAATTATAGCTCCAACAGGTCAGCAAGAAAATTTTCGATTGAATGGGCCACTGCTCCACTGTGGATATACAGATGATTGTTTTTTAATTTTCTCAGAACACTAGGAAACGGACAAATGTTGTGATTTACTGACTGAGTAGATGGAGTACATTGAGTTAACTGGGAAGAAACTGAAAAAAACAAGCTTCCATTTTTAAGCGTTTCAAATTTACCTCTCCGAAAACAGCTGCTTTACGAAATGTTCCTAAAATCAAATATTGAAAACATATAGGTCCATCACGTCTCCTCTCACTCCTCACACACACACATACACACACACACACACACACACACACACACCAACACACACACATACACCAACACACACACACACACCAACACACACACACATACACATACGCACACCAACACACACACACCAACACACACACCAACACACACACACATACACACCCACACACCACACACACACACACACATACACACACACACATCAACACACACACACCAACACACACACACACAACACACACACACACCAACACACACACACACCAACACACACACACATACACACACACACCACACACACACCAACACACACACACATAACACACACACACACACACACATACTTACACACACACACACCACACACACACACAGCAAAGGGGCCCTTGTGGAAAGATGCTTCGAACAGCCAGCGTCGTGTGCACAGGAAAGAAGAGCAGAAGGAGGAATCCTAGAAGTCAGCGCGATAAGTAGTCAGTTCCAATTGCTACGAATCTGTAGCTCTTCAAGAGAAGCACAGAAAAATGACTGCTTTTCTGAAAGGTAATTTTAAGGAGAATAAGGTCAGCTTGCATGTAATAATGGAGTCTCTACTCATTGAGTCCTTAGAGCGAGCAGAAAACATTGGGCTACCTCTGAACGCGGCACCGGTAAGTAGAAATTTTGCAGTCGCACGCTTTGAGTCACTCGACAATCAATTGAACGACAGGCGGTACAAGTGATACTCTTCGCTTTGTTTATAACAAAGTAATTGCAGCCATAAGATGTTGCTCAAATGGCCTTGTCAAGAGAATTTCGGTAGCGTTGCGAAATCTCACTGAGCACTCCAAAACGCTAGCTAGTCCGCAACCGCCTGTATGACCGTCTTGTACAAAGCAAGATTGTGCAGTATTCAATAAGCGTAGGGGTAGTGGTTGCCTGAATTCGAGTGAGGTTTATTTGATCTGTTGTACAGCACGCGGAGACGAATACATTGGCAAAACGGGTAGGCTGCTCTGGCTCCGCACAAAGAACTCCCACTCGATTAACTTAACACCGCAATATTTCACAAATCCGACCGTCATTTAACCTCGATCTTACTTAACCTAACATATTATTTTACTCTTCACTAACTTAACCCTACATATTATTTCACTACAGAGGCTAAATGACAGTCCATTTCTAAAATATTGTGTTGTTATTAGCTGTAGCTAACATATTACCGATTGCTGGACGATTGATTACTCGTTGAAAAGAAATTTTTTATCGAAGCACGTCTTTATAAGCAGCAACAATGCTGTGCAAAAAGCGAAGCCGGATGGGACTACGCCACTCGATCGGTGCTCACTGAAGAAAATCCGAGTCGGTACTACAAGGGAGACGCCAGGTCGAGGAGACGAACGGCTGTGAACCATCGACTCACATCATCGGCTGTGAGAAAGACGAAGAGCTCGAAACGTTTGCCGAAAGTTCTGTGACAACCTCGTGTAAGCCGAACAACCTAGAGAATTGTATTCATTCTTCAATGGTTATGGTAACAATACAGAGGCATGATGATAAGTGCGATCATTTGGCAAATAAAATTGTTTTAACCTATTTATTTGATGCTTACTGTAATTTTAACGGCAAGGGTACCATGTGAAATACAACTAAGATGATGCGATCATTTAGCAAGTAAAAATGTTTTATTTTAGTAGTACCTTCCGTTTTAACTGCCGCCTTCATCTCCGGTCTTATTAATTTTTATTTCTTTGCTCACTACTGTGTGTTTAAGATGGAAAAAATTCAAAACTTTAGAGTTCAGTTCCTATTATGCTAAGTCTCGATTCGTCTGTAATGCCCTGGACTTTGAAGACCTCACCCGATCTGGATTTATTCGCAGTGATTACCTTCATCCCTTAAGTCGTCGAACCTTGGAAATCTAGTAATTCTATTTCCGACCATGATGGCTACCAAAACATGTAGATGGTCAACCAAACACAACCTTACCTGAAATTTATGGGTTTTTAAGCAAGGAAAAATTTAAAAGTAGGAAGCCATTGACCACCACAGTGGCAATGCACCAAAAGCTACGGAGCAACTACGATTGAGACTTAGCCATCTCAATGACATGCCACGAAGCCCAATGGTAACCTCTCGTGAGGTCTGACAGCCAATTGGACGGCTTTAGGCATCTCCGCATGCAGTATCCTGAGCTTTTCAGAAATCATTAAGATAATGCGAGCTTGTTGAAAGCTCCTGTTGGAACGACGGTTTGACGCGTACGCCTTTTTGACAGCCACATTGGTTCGAGACACTGAAGGATGCCTAACTTTTTGCTTACCGCCTATTCTTTCTTCATGGCAGTGTACCATGTCAAATACAACTACAAGTATGCTGAGACATGAATAAAACTCGGGACCTTAGTTCCGCATCCTGCCAGCGACCGCCCTTTACCGGGCGCTCTCATTCTCCAACTGGGGACATTACATTGCGTTTCTCTCAGTCATTTTTTCTGCTCTAATGCTGCTGTCAGCAAATGACACGCCAATGGGAGTGATCTGAGGACCACAAATCGATATTGGATTCAGTTAAGTGATTCACCGAATGGCAAAATTACGACCACTAGGGTGAGAAATGAGCAAAACTTTTTTCAAACCGACTTCCACTGAACCTCAGCGAAAATTGGGTTCTTCGATGACTAAGCAAGCCCAAGTTTAATGAGAAAAAATTTTTTTTTCAGCTAACCTTTTGACGTCTCCTTCAGCGCCCATATGTTTATTTAACTATTTATTCCTTTATTTATTTGTTTATTTATTTATTACTACTATTCAAGCCGGTGTCAACAAATGTTGACGAAGGGTTCTTTCTCAGACCATTGAAGCATTTATTAACAGTTGAGTGCCATATGAATAAATTCAATGAATTTAAAACAGCCGCAGACGGGAAGAAGTGGTAGTTCCCAGGAATGCTCCTTTTTTAACTCCTCCGAGACTAGCCGAAAAAAAATTTTTTAAACGCCTACGCCAACGCGAGGTTGACAAAAGGTTTATTCAGCTAACATATTTCAACGCCTTTGCCTTCTTCCGATAACTGATTGGTAATCTGACCATTGCTGCAATCCTCTATGCTAAATCTGCTGCGCCCTGTAGAACCAGTTGTTTGCGACGAGCAGAAGATGAAAGAGTTGATTGCAGATGAAGCGGTTAACGATCAAACCTTGCAGTGATCAAACTTATGCCATAATTCCATATCATACTATATTAAATTTTTTATTGAATAGGTAGTATAGAGAATCATTGGTTACCGTTATCGAGGTTTAATGAAGGCAGGATTTCAAGATATTGATGGCCACTCTACATGCCAACAGACGAAGTACCGACTGCTACAGGATGCAATGCCGACCCAAAGTATGTCATGTTGGAGGTGCCGATCGATCAGCACCCGTTCTGGGTAACAGGGCACCACCGGGTGAAATTCCGCATTTCAGCGATGCTCCTTCCTGGATTCGACTCGATGCGAAAAAGACACGCCTCAGAGCAATCTGCCTAGGGTGCCGAAGTGTCATCCGACTAAAACTTTTATACCAACTTCGTCTCAGCTTTATCATATAGAAAATTAATGAGTTTAGAGCATCCAGTTTTGGCAAGGACTGTGGTTAGCATATTAGTTACATGGCACAGAGGTCGTCGTTTCCAGAAAGATGCAGAAACATCTAAGGAATTATCTAGAATTATCTAGGAACTGGGAGACTATAGTCTTCGAAAGTCGGTGTGTTACGTCATCATCGAGTAGGCAGACAGTTTACTAATCAACTAAATTGCTGAGGTTCCACCAAAACAGCGAGCAGATCTTCCTGCCGTTCTCCAGTGTGGGCTGACCATTCTTAACAAGAACTTAATCATGAGTACTTCTATCCACTTAGGAATCGTTTTCAATTGCCTACTTATGGGACATTAGGAAACGTTCCCATGCTCCATTCTTCTATTACATTTCAAGGTGATACTATTGCTTTCGCCGTTTTCTTTCCCAGCAATCGCGAGGTTTTTAACCAGCATACGCTTGCTTCAGCACAATAACACACATACAACACAACCGTAGCTGACGTTTCGGCAGAATCGCCTTCTTCAGAGCCTGGAAGGGTACACTAATACGCAACTTACTAGATCAAACTCTTCAACAGCACAGACAGAAAGGTAAAAAATCTGGACGATAATTACCAGATCAACGGCTTTTCGAAAAACCCACCCCTTTTTTTCACCTGTCCACCACCGAGGAAGAACAGCCGCTCAGAGCCGCAAATGGTTGACGACTGCACCACCCCACATCAACGATCGATACAGAGGTACGGGGCGACATCACGTGTGACCACGGGGCATTCCACCTGCTGTTCGCTGTAGGATTTTTGGCATTTATCCAGAAAGCTTCGAGGAGTTTGCGCATTGGTGTTTTAGGATCCAGTGCGAGGATAGCGACTTCTACATCAAAACCGTCTCCGCTATGCTTTTGTATCCTATGCGTACCTAGTGGCATACTTTGCCTTACTTTTCGTTTGGTATCTACGTGTTCTTCGTCTCCGCAAGTGCTATAAGAGACCAGGTATGTCGTACCTGAACTCATGCAGTCATCATCCCTGCCATAAGGGCAAATTACGCAGTTCCGTGTTTCACATAGACGGTCGTATAGGCGGTTACGAACTAACTGACGACAAGGAGTATTCGGCGGCATCTCAGTTGTCGCTACCGATTCCTCTAGATCTGCCCTTCTTAAGCACCGTTTTATTGCTACGCTTATTTCATCGCTAATAAAGGGCAAGATGAACGGGATTTTGTTTCGGCTAAACCGTTCGTTTTGGGGGCGTCCCTCTCCTTCGAAACTTATCTCGTGGGGTTACTATTTCGTAGCCTTTGGAGATGGCTATTTGCAGGGCCAAAGTGGCACGATTCTTGCTTTAGATCCCTACTTGTGCACACAGAGGTGGCTGTTCGAAACATGTTTCTCACAAGCGCCCTCTTTGTGTGTGAAGGGTGGGAAGAAAGGAAATGAACGAGGATGTTCTTGTTACTTGGCTTTTCGGTACCACTTTGTCAGGTAACCGCTACTTGATAGGTTTATTTGGACGTTTAAAAACGGAAGCCAGTCTTTTCTCGGTTTCTCCCGGGTGAACTTAATGTACCAGACTGCTCGTTCAATAATTCAAAACATTTGTCCATCTCCTCCTGCTTACAGAACATGACAAAACAATCATCTGCATATCTGCAGTAGAGTAGTGGCCGGAGATCGAGAGCAGGGGCTTCTATCTTAGACATAAACACAATGGCAAGGCTTGGTGCCAGTCGCTGTCCCATAGCCAACCCCCTTATTTGCGCGAAATATTTCCCAGACCATCTGAAAATCGAGCAGTTTAAGCACTCCTTTAAGAGAGCCATAAGCTGCTGGATGGACAAGCCATGCATGTTTATTCTTCCTTCATGTTCAACAAGAAGTTCGAAGATGGCTTGCATTGCGGAGTCATTCGATACGATGGTGCACAGCGCGGCAACGTCGAAAGACTCCATCACGTACGCGTTATTAGGAGACGCGTTACGTAGACGTTCTAGGAACATTTGGGTGTTTGTGAGGTGAGTTGGAATGTGGTTAAGCAACTGGGTAAGTATTAGGCTTAAAAACCAGTTTATTCTATCCGTTGGCCCGTCTACACAGCTGATGATGGGTCTAACCTTAAATGATGACGGATTAGTTGACGCAAGATCATCCAGGTGTTACCAACTTATGTGTACAAATAAGTAGGGATAGGACGGGACATTGAAAAATACTGACTTTTCCATACGAATTGCCTCACTCTGCTAATCGAAGATTGTGAAGTTTCATCGCATTTTCAAGATGTTCTTGAGAATTGTTCGACTGGAAATGTAAAACAATGCGTTCTTCATTCCCACCGATAACAAATCGAAACCGCAGCTTGCTGTGCGTTGTCTGTGCATAGGGAGAACTCAACCCGTCGATTTGGTTGTCGTGTCTTGTGGAAGGTTGTCATCGAGTTTTGTGGCATGCCATTGGGAATAATAGGAATCAGGTCTCAGTCGTTTTCACTTCACCCATTTTGCTGTAACAGACAATCTTATTGTTTTCGAGTTTATTAATTTCTCCAATTTCTCGCATGCCACATTTTTTGTGCGGCTGTAAGGTTAGAGATAAACTTTCTATCGCGGTAGTGATTAAGTGATCTTGAGAACGCCGTCCGAAAACATGCGGAATTTTACGTCTACTCCATCCTTAGGGTCCCTGCTGTCTAAAAACGTCTTAGGGAAAGCGAGATGGTGGTAGTGACGCTGCCACCAATTGGGGGCATTACAATACTCTGAGAGTGCGCGTTCGCTATTAGAATTGGGCCCAAGCTTTGCACCATCACAGCCCATTTCTAAAACGACCCTGCGTAGGATAGCATGTAACCTTTATGAGCTTCAAGATCGACTCCGCTATCAGGCCAAGCAAGAAACATCAAACAGAGATAAAAATCAAGAGGCGGCGTCACTACCACCATCTCCTTTCCCAAAGACGTTTTTTTAGACAGCAGGACCCTAACGATGGAGTTGACATAAAATTCCGCATGTTTTCGGACGGCGTTCTCAAGACCCTTAATCACTACCGCGATAGAAAGTTTATCTCTAACCTTACAGCCGCACAAAAATGTGGCATGCGAGAAATTAGAGAATTAATAAACTCAAAAAAGAATAAGATTGTCTGTTAGTGATAAGGGGGGAGAGTTCGTAGTTATTCCTCGCCAGCTGGATGTTGAGATAACAGAGGAACATCTTAGTGATGCTACCCTCTATCGCCCATCCTCTGAAAAAGGAATACAAAAGTCAATACCGAAAGCTAAACAATCAATGGGTCAGTGTGGCAAAGGCTGCAGGTTTAAAACCATCGGTTATTTCGCACTTTAAAATCGATACACCAACATGTCCCGTCCTATACCTACTTATTAAAACACATAAGTTGGTATCACCTGATGATCTTGCGTCAACCAATCCGTCATCATTTAAGGTTAGACCCATCATCAGCTGTGTAGACGGGCCAACGGATAGAATAACCTGGTTTTTAAGCCTAATACTTACCCAGTTGCTTAACCATATTCCAGCTCACCTCACAAACACCCAAATGTTCCTAGAACGTCTACGTAACGCGTCTCCTAATAACGCGTACGTGATGGAGTCCTTCGACGTTACTGCGTTGTACACCAACGTATCGAATGACTCCGCAATGCAAGCCATCTTCGAACTTCTTGTTAAACATGAAGGAAGAATAAATATGCATGGCTTGTCCATTCAGCAGCTAATGGCTCTCCTAAAGGAGTGCCTAAACTGCTCGATTTTCAGATGGTCTGGGAAATATTTCGCGCAAATAAGGGGGTTGGCTATGGGACAGCGACTGGCACCAAGCCTTGCCATTGTATTCATGTCTAAGATAGAAGCCCCTGCTCTCGATCTCCGGCCACTACTCTACTGCAGATATGTAGATGATTGTTTTGTCATCTTCTACGCAGGAGGAGATGGACAAATGCTTTGAATTATTGAACGAGCAGTCTGAGTACATTAAGTTCACCCGGGAGAAACCGAGAAAAGACTGGCTTCCGTTTTTAAACGTCCAAATAAGCCTATCAAGTAGCGGTTACCTGACAAAGTGGTACCGAAAGCCAAGTAACAAGAACATCCTCGTTCACTTCCTTTCTTCCCACCCTTCACACACAAAGAGGGCGCTTGTGAGAAACATGTTTCGAACAGCCACCTCTGTGTGCACAACCGGGGAACTAAAGGAAGAATCGCGCGACTTGGCTCGGCAAATAGCCATCTCCAATGGCTACGAAATAGTAACCCCACGAGATAAGTTTAGAAGGAGAGCGACGCGCCCAAGCGAAACACTTGGCCAAAAAGAAAGTCCCGTTTATGCTGCCCTTTATTAGCGATGAAGTAAGCGTAGCGATTAAACGATGCTTAAGAAGGGCAGGTCTAGAGGAATCGGTAGCGATAGTTGAAATACCACCGGCTACTCTACGTCGTCAGTTAGTTCGTAACCGCCTGTATGACCGTCTATGCGAAACAACAAATTGCGTAATCTGCCCTTACGGCAGGGACGGTGATTGCATGAGTTCAGGTACGATATACCTGATCTCGTGTAATAATTGCGGAGATGAATATATTGGCGAAACGGGCAGGCCTTTTGTGTATCCGTATAAAAGAACACCTAGATGGCAAACGAAAACTAAGACAAAGTACCCCACTAGGCACGCATAGGATACAAAAGCACAGCGGGGACGATTTTGAAGTAAAAGTCAATATCCTTGCGCAGGAGACTAGAACACCAGCGCGAAAACTTCTTGAGGCTTTTTGGATAAATGCCAAAAACCCTACAATGAATAGCAGGGATGAATGCCCAGAGGTCATACGCGACCTGACCCCGTATGTTCGCATCAATTTCTGATGTGGGATGGTGCAGTCATCAACCTTATGCGACCATAATCAGCTGTTCTAATCTTCCTCATGGGAAGGCACGTAAAAAAGCGGTGAGTTTTTTTCGAGAAGCTGTTGACCATGTAATTACCATAGAGTTTTTCGTCTTTTTGTAAGTGTCATTGAAGCGTTTGGCCTAGTAAATTGTATGTCAGTATACCCTTCCAGGCTCTGAAGAAGGCGATACTGCCGAAACGTCAGCTACTGTTGTATTGTATTGTGTTTTTTCTATGGAAGTAAATGTATGCTGTTTAACAACCTCGCGATTGCTGAACAAGAAAACGACGCATTCATATTCCAATGCCGAGGTTAATAGAAAGTCGATCCTGGGAACT
>JADANN010000129.1:0-54570 GCA_018806985.1 Angiostrongylus vasorum | reverse complement strand
GTTAAATGACGGTCGGATTTGTAAAATGTTGTGGTGTTAAGTTAACCGAATGGGAGTTTTTTTGTACGGAGCCAGTGCGCCTACCCGGTTCGCCAGTGTATTCGGGCACGTATGCCTTACAGGAGATCAAATAAACCGCATTCGGACTCATGCAATCACCATCTCTACCCTTTAGGGCATATTCTACAATCTTGTTTTGTACATGACGGTCACACAGGCGGTTGTGGGCCAGCTAGAATCTTGGAGTGTACAGTGGTATTTCGGTAGGCTACCAATTCTCTTGACTGGTCCATTTTAGACAATGTATTATGGCTGCAATTATTTTGTTAGAAAGAAAGCAAACGGTATCACTTGTATCACCTACCGTTCTATTGATCCCGAGGGACTCAAGCGTGCGGCAGTAAATCTTGGACATTTATCGTTGGAATTGATGAGTAGAGATTACCCCCCTAGTAAAAGCAAGCAGACCTTATTATCTCTAAAGTTTCTTTAGGGAAGTGATGTTTTCCTCACGATTCTCTCAAAGAGCTATAGTTTCGTAGCCACTGGAAGTGGCTACATGTCGCGCCAACTTCTCGGATTCCTTCTTTTCTCTCTTCCTTTGCATACGCTGGTGGCAGTTCAAAACATTCCTACAAGAGCTCTTTTTTGTATGTGAATAGTTAGAGAGAGTTAATGAATCAACATTTTTTTACAAGTTGCCTTTCAGAACCACTTCGTAATGTACCCATTCTTGGACAGGTAAATTTGAGCGATCGAAAATGGAAGCCTCGAAAAACTCAATGTACTCTGACTGCTCATTCAATAGAACATTTGCCCGCTTCGCACTGCGCTGAGGAAATGAAAAAGCAATCATCTATGTATCTACGATGGAACAATGGCCGTAGATTGTTTACTGGTGTTTCCAACGTATAAATAAATGCAATGGCAATTCTTGGTGCCAGTCGCTGTCACATTGCCAGCAATCTCATTTGTGCCTATTAATTTCCTGATCGTCTTAATATTAGGCTGTTCGGGTCTTACTTTAAGGGTGTCCTCAACTGTTGCATCTTGAAGCTATGCATATTTAAAGCTTCTTCGTATTGTGTAAGGAGTTCGAAAATGGATTGCATTGGGGGGTCATTCGAAACGCTTGCGCGAACGGCGGTAACCTCGAAGGACTCCATCACGTACCCACTGTAAGGAAGCGCGTTACGTAGACGGCCCAGGAAGGATTGGATGTTCGTTAGTTGTGGTGGAATGTGTTTCACCAACCCATCTTCATCATTCCATTCATTGAAGAAGTGCGCCGATTTGTGAATAAAAAAATTAAGCAAAAAACCCTATGTTTTCTCAACGAGAAAACAGTGAAAAAATTTGATCAGTGCCGAGGTTAATGGAAAGTTCATCATGGATATTGAGGATTTCTATTTCATGTTGGTGCATGGTGCTGGTTCGATTCAGCTCCGTGGGCAATCAAACCTCTTAATCCTTCGGTGTCGGGAGATTGGTATCGGAATTGTCTGGGAAAAAAGTCGCTCCTTGCATTCCAATAGGGAACGCTCCAGCCCGGCTATCTCCGGACTCCAGGGAGAATTGCTTGAGAGCATTCTACGATATTCAACATGAAATAGAAATCCCTCAAGCAGCAGCCTAAGCCACACGTAAAAAGTTGGAAAACCTTCGTGGACAATGGATGCGAGGAAAACGAATAGAATGTGAGACGTACTGGGATCCGCGTAGTAGACGTGAAACAGGATAAATTAAACTTGATATTTACTTGATACTTGAACGGCCCGTTCTCACTGGTTGTGCGGCCCCAGCATAATCACCACTTTTCGGAGATTTGCTGGTTAAGCCATTGTGGTTCCCTGGAATCCCAAGGTCAGCCTGGCCAAAGTCTGCCCCAAGTCTTCACCACCACAGGCAGCAACAGCCCTTATGAACCAGAGGCAGATTTGCCACCATGCGACTTTGACACCAGGACGGTGGTGGATCCTGGTATTGGTATTGGTATTGGATCAAATAGGGTAAAACAAAATTAAAAAAGAGGTGCACTATATAACAATTGGTATTCGATACAATTCACCACCTTCAAAAAACCAAAAAAAAAGATATGGTCGTTTTTTATTTACCGCCTGTTCTTTTTCATAGCAGGGTCTGATGTGAAATATAACCACAATGATGCTGAGACATTTGCAAAATTCCAAACTGCAGGTGTACGCGATGAGGATCGAACATGCCTTTATCATTTCCGGGGAGTAGCCCGTTCACCACCTTCCCACATAGTCCCTTGGTTTAGGCTCTCTAGCAGCCGCGTTTTACAGGTGTTATCAGCAATCACCCGTCAACGTGATTGATCTAGGTGGCACAAACCGGCATTGAACCCAGTTAACCTGAAGCTGTAGCATAACTCACAATGTTATCACTTTTTTATTTACTGCCTCTTCTTTTTATTTCAGGGTCTGATGTGAAAAGATAATACTGTGCACAATCCCAACCGCAGACACCTGCAAATCCGGAGTTTTGAAAATATCTCAGCTTCATTGTGTATGTATTTCACATGGTGGACTGCCTTGAAAAATTGCAGTTGGCAGCAAATAAAAAAGTTAACATTGCAATTTCTTTTGTAATTTTTGCATATCTGGAGTCATTATCGACATTTTGCATGAGTATTTGTTTTCTTCAGTTTATCAATGGTTTCACTGGTTTACTAGGTGTTCATCGCTTATGTTCCATGTTTTGCACAATGCGGAAAATCCATTGTCTAGATCAACTATCTTCCTGCAAGTACGCTGTATAGTCAATGATATTGCTCGTTCTGGTTATTTAAATGGCAGACCAACAGCTAAACGTAGTGCGATTCCCGAAATTTCCTTCATTTCGATTCTTCATGTCGTATCCGCCGTCCCTGAAGGTCTTCGGATTTGCACGATGATCGCTTGCTAGGCTTGCTAGTAGGATTTCCAGTAGTACAGGATTTTGCCTTCTTCACGAACCTTTCTGAATTACATCTCTACTAGAGTGGTCGAAAAGATCTTCATCACATTCCTTCCTTTGTGGACCGAAAAAAATTGGCCTAGTTGTACCTTGCCAACCCAGTAGGGTAAGAAGACTCCTTGGTCTGAGGCGAAGTCAAACCAACGACCAGTTGCGCCATTGCCCACTGTCTCCAATCAATTCGCCTCCCGCTTCATTTAGTCATTACTTGGGTTTTGAACAAATCGTGAGAAAATACAGGATACACAAGTTTTAGCACAATGTCCCAAAACTTCTCGAAGTTTTCTTTGAAAAACATGGCGAATTACTACAAAGATAGTACGACGGAGTCGTTAGTTCAAATTCACTGTCCCATCTCATTCAGTCGAAATGTAATCAATCATCTTATCGTCAACCAACTGAGTAGCATTGAATATCGTGGGAACATTTGCTGGATGCTTCATCGCAGATTATGCTAGTCAGCGTTTGTGGACTTCAATCCTTCACAGAGAGAAAGAAGACTTTCAGGAGAAATTTGATACTGAAAAAAAAGGCTATCATGTCCTTCGTGCATCATGTTAGTCTTAATACATCTAATGTCATCATGCGAGAACAATTCCTTCTTATTGAGCAGGAAATGAACTTCTAATTAGAAGAAATCCTTCATTGCAATGTTACGATTCGAATGGAACGATGTGCTGTTGTGAATCACCGAGTAATTTGACCGGACATTATGAAAACAGCTCGTAAGAGAAAGTTAGAACACCACAGAGAATTAATGCATTCGAAAGGGAATTTGCCCTTTCGATTTTCGTTTTCAGGTATCTGCCATGTTTAAAGTAAATAATCGTGAAGCCCTGAAAAACCTGAGTTCCATTAAGGTTTGATAACAATAACGAATTACAGAATAACAGTAATAATTAACAAATGAAACAATGATTTAGGATTAGCTCGGTTATCACTGAAATAAAGAGTCATTGAGAATCATGCGTGGGCTATGGATAAGTCGATAGTGATATCGGTGATTTCCTCTCCACTCTGTTTTTATCGTAACCAAGGTTTCCTAAAAAAATGTATTAACAAATTATATACGCATGAGAGATATGTAATGGGTAATGACGATCCCTCTGCTCTAGGTTGAAACTATATTTTCAATCAGGTGAGGTCGAATTTCGGAATATTAAAGGGAGTGCTGAGGGAAATTTTCTTGCTCACCTGTTATAGGTATAATTTTTGAACAGTATCGTTGTGTCATTTGCTATATCATGGGATGTTTCGCAGATAATATTTTTCTATTTTCATACGACCCATCTTCACTTCTACGGTGAGGATGCCAGTACTTTTCATATTCGATTCGTTTCGTCACATCCATCATCCGTGGAGGTCGTCTAACTTTTCGTGTGGCTTCGGCTGCTTAAGTATTTTTCATTTCATCTTTCACCCCGAATGTCGTAGAATGCTGGTCGAGTCCCATTTTCCCCTGTAGTTCCGAGATACCTGGCCTAGAGCTTTCATAATTCGACTGATCCCCCTGATAACAACATGAATTTATTACTTATAAAGGGTTTAATCTCCATTTTTGCCATGAACAGAAAAAAAGTATGTATGAATAAAACTGTGGTTAGACGTACCCTGTCACGCATATGTGGTGTCTACGAACTGCTTCTTTTACCTGACGGGGCGTTGGTATAGATCATCTTATTGTTTTTTGTTGTCGTTGCTCAAACGTCTCGGCGATTTCGCCTTCCTCAGAGCCCCTGCTGGTGGACCGCCCGTACGGTGGGACTCATCATCCGCCGTGAACAATAGGTCGAGATGTAGCATAGATATATCGATTGTTATGCCGGGGTTTACAGAAAGTCGATCTTTTGAGTTACGCGATGTTTAGCTCCTTCCGGCGCTACAAGTGAACTCATTTAAGCGTGCTGTGTGAATCAGTACCTAACCTGTTGTAAACTGCGAAGGAAAACATAAACCTGAATGATCGACAGTTTTCTACGTTATACATGCCAAATATGCATTCAAACACCTCTGCGATGGTTAAGGAAGTCGGTAACTGATGGGGCACTTTAAGACACCCTTAAACGAGGGTCCGAACTGCTTTAATGTTTGTGTAGTACAAGTACTACGCACAAATGAGATTTTTAGCAATAAGACAGCGACTTGCACCAACCCTCGTCATTGCATTTATGTATAAGGTTGAAGCACCAGTAACCGATTGCAGGCCATTACTTTACTCTAGATATATAGATGATTTCATTATCATTTGCTCAACTCAAGAGTAAATAGACAAATGTTTTTTAGTTATTGATTGAGCAGACTGGGTAGATTAAGTTTACGTGAGAGAAGCAGAAAAAAAGACTGGCTTCCATTTCTGAACGTTCGAATTAACCTATCCGAAAATGGCTAAATTAAGAAGTGGTACCAAAAGCCAAGTTGTAAAAACATGCTGGTCCCCTTTCACGCCCTCACACACAAAAAGAGCGCTTCTAAGAAACATGCTCCGAGCAGCCACCAGCGTGTGCATAGAAGGAGAGCAGAAAGAGGAGTCTCGAAAATTAGCCGAAAATTTAGTTCCTCGGGAAAGGTGAAGTAGAAAGCCTAAGCCCCCCAAACGACAACTCCAGTGATAGTAATTTCCCATTTATCCTGTCCTTCATTTCAAACGAAAATAATTGCAGCTATAATTTGTTGCTTATGAAAGATCGGTCTAGAAAATTCGAGAACAGTTATTGAAATGGCAGCGGTGACTCTAAGTTGCCAACGGGTTCGCAACCGCTTGTGTAGCCGTCTGTGTAAAATAACAAATAAAGGATAAAGCTCTCAGCGTTTATCAATCCCTGAGGGATGCGCCATGCACTCGACTTCACCAAGCATTGTTTGGACGTGACTGAATGCATGCTTGGCCTAAACAGTAACTCGCAATGGCCTACCCGATGTGTCGAGCCAGTGCTGCTATCCTCTCAGACAAGTCTGGTACCAATTTGCCGACCCCGGAGAGATGGAAGGCTTGCTGGGCCATGGGCTTGTTGATCGATTCCACGTGTGTGTTGCAGGGTGCCTCCGAGCACTGCGCCACACGCATCGTTGGTGTACAACGCGAAATTGCGTGATTTTCCCTAGTGGAATCGGTAATTGCATGATTCCGCGTAAGGTCTATCTAATCTCTCGTAAAGTGAGCGCAAAGAATACATTGACAAAACGGGCAGGTCAATCTGCGTCCGCGTAATGGACCATCCACTTGGCAAACATAAAGTTCCACCAAACACTCGAATAGGCTCGCATAGGACCCAGTGATATAACGGACCTCGCAAAGGAATCGAAAGAACCAGGACGCTAAACTATTGAGGCACTCTGGATACATTCCAAGAATCTAAAAATGAACGGCAAAGAGGAATGTCTCTTAATCACGTGTGGTATTGGACACAGCATTTAAGACTGTTTTTCTAATGTGAGAGGCACATTACGCTTCCACACGAACTCTGTGCGGCCGGTGTGCACGTAGCATATTCAGCGAGAGACTGTTAGAATGTGGTGAGAGTGCGAAGAAGATCTTCTGTGTTTAGTATGATTGGAATTTTCGTTTAGAATCTTATCTGTTTGGCTATGGACGTGTTTAACTGAACAGATTGCTGTTATCCTCTTCGTGACCTTGTCATTTCGAGGCTGTGAGGAAGATGAGGTCTCCGAAACGACAGCTTATTTAGGAATAAAACACAAAGCAATAACCACGTGTTTGCTCAGCGAGAGAACATTGATCAATTCCGAAGTTAACAGAAGGTTAGCCGTGGGAATTAATATTATTGGAAGGTTTTGTTGTTTTAACAAGGATAGTTAGCATTAACAAGATTAAGTAGCAAAAACTAGTAATAATTCGTTCTTTCACACCCGTTTTCTATAGGTTCTTTTCCTTCTTCTTCTGCAGTGTAAATCCACATTCTTCTCGCCAATATCTCATCGGATTGCAACAGTTTCTGGGTTTCGGCGAGAAAGGTTCTTAGCAGCAAATTTTAACCTGAAAATCGCATTGCCTGGTCTGATGCTCTCACTGACCTCTCTCACCTAGGCCGACCTCGAAATCTCCATTGTTGATGAAATAAATGTTCGGCTGATAAGTAGGGAAAGAACATCTGCAAAAATTCACAGAATGGCGGAAAGAAGAAAAGGGCGAGAAATAAGATAAAGCCAAGAAATCACCAAAACAAAAAAAGGATAAGGAAACCGTGTCAAAATGGATAATACGATGAAAAACTAGATAATTTGATCCAACGGAGGAGACAGTGATTGCTTGAGACACCCTGCTGCGGGATCAATCTCCCCGCTGTACATCGCAGCCCGACACCCAGGAACAACTCAAAGCCACGGTGAGGCTGTGAATCGTTGGGAGTTTTTTCCTCTATTGCTTTGGTTTCTCCGACAACGTGAGATGTCATATCGAAAGCGCAAAAGAATGCTTTGGCGCAACAGTTGCTTGCTCAGCAAATTATTTAATCGACAAGGAAAATGCCACAAATTTATGGAATTCTCATCAAAGAACTGATAGCCATGACAGTGCTTTCGATTTTCCCAATGTAGGGAAATCGCTAACACGTTGGAAATGAGTGGTACCTTCTGCTTTCCCCCGCAACCTCGAGCAATATAGTAATTCGATTTGCATACTTAAACAAATGTTCCCAATCACCACTTTCGATTCGTTTAAGATTCAGCGACCAAATCCGATATTAAGCCTTCGCATGCTAAAACGCATTGGTATAAAGTGTAGAACGAGCTCTACTGTTAGTCACTAACGACAAATCGATGAAAATCGGTGGTCCGCAGTTACACTATATTCGCTTTGCTGATGACATCGTCCTTATAACACCAAACATTAGCCAGGCGGAACGTATGCTTGCCGACTTTGATAAAGACTGTGGAAAGATTAGTCCTCGACTAAATTTCACAAAAAACGATGTTCATGAGGAACGGATTGGTTTCGTATGCCCCATTCACGCTTAACGGAACGAATATCTCCGAATGCTCCAGTTATGTCTATCTAAGTCGGGAAATCAACATGTTGAGCGACTTAGCTTCAGAGTTGGGCGGAAGGAAACGAGCGGCCTGGGGGAGCTTTCAAGAGCATCGAGGATTTAGTGAAGAAAACAAAGGACACCCAACTCCGTGCTCACCTTTTCGACTCAACGGTACTTCCTGCCCTAACGTATGCGGCAGAAACCTGGTCGCTGCGTAGACCGGATGAAAAGATCACTCAGAGTTATCGAACGCGCAGTGGAAAGGACGATGCCAGCAGTATCTTTTACACACAAGTAAGGGAAGGGATCCGAAGGTCCGACCTGCGTCAACGATCAAACATCAAAGATGCCGTTCTGTACACTAAACAGTCGAAGATAAGATGGGCCGGAGATGTGATGCATACCCGTCCATAACGAGATCAGATGGACAAATCGCGTTAGTGAATGGATTCCTCGGGGTGTTAAACGCATTGAAAGAAGACCATCGACGCGATGGTTAGAGTTTTCTCACGAAAAGCCTAGAAGAAAGACATGATGTCTCTAGAGTGAGCTGGGAGGTGTTCCTGGGGGTCCGACTGCGATGTACAGCGGGGGGGGTTCGTCCCCCCGGCAGGGTCTCCCAAACTGAGAAAGAGTCCCGCGTTTCCATCAGGTATCCTAGCTGAGAGTAAACCAATACCAGGACCAGCCACCCGTCATAGTATCAAAGTCGCACGGTGGCAGATCTCCCTCTGATCCACAACTGCTCCCACTGCCCGTGATGGTGAACACCTGAGGCAGACTTTGGCCAGGCCGACCTCGGGATTCCAGGGAACCACAATGGACAATGGCTTAACCAGCAAATCTCCGAAGAATTTTATCAGTGGGAAAGCTACTCAAACCATGAGAATTCCTGAAATCGACAAGTATTAGCTGAGGTAGTCTTGGCATTCGTGCAAGTAAGCATCGCTTGGCTTACACTTGTCATTTCGACCATTATTCATTGTACTGCATTCGGCGGTCACTGTGTTGCCAACAATAATGAAGTAAATGTTATCTTTCATAAATGAAAGAAATCTTTATAAGTTAGTGATTGTTAGCACTCAAAACGTTGACCGAAATTCCCTATTCCCTCTTATCAGTGTATTCCACTCCAATAAATCTCATGAAACACAGCAGGTCTTTTTAGATTACTGTATGAGATGGACATTAGAAAAAACGGTTTTGGAAACTATCTCATGCGCCAGATGCAAGCACAATGACGGTAAGATAATAATTCCAAGGACCCACTTTCTACTAATCTCGACATTAATTTATAAATGTGTCGTTTCTTTTCCCGCAATCGCGATGTTGCTACACGGCCCACGTTTACTTCAGTAGAAGGCAGTCTTCTACCGAGGACTCGGATGCAATTGTGTGTGCATTGTAGGTACAGATCGTCACCTTAGTCTCTACAATCTAGGCAGCTTCCACTGGCCCTGAGATTTTAGCAGCCTCTCCGTAGTCGTCCTACCCAACGCTGCCGAACTTAATGCTCTTTCGGGGTCAGGAGAATGAGGTGTCCGTTTATTTTACTGTGTTTAGCCTTTTGATCTCCAAATAATCATATTAACTAAAACGCTAATTATATTGTACAAATGAATTGGCTAGCAAGGCACTGCCAACGCGTGACGTTGAGGAAGAGCTTAAGAGTTGATAGTTAAGAGTAAGACTGTGCTCGAAAAGTCAGAAGACAGAAATATTCCGAGCAGACCTTAAAGTTCGCCAAGCCAGAAAGTCTAGGTGCTAAATGACTTGTCATTCTAAATTTTCATTAAATTCTGTAGCACTTCAACAGCGCGATGATGTCGTCTTGTTTGTTGTAGGGTTTCTTCTAATAAAATATTAAAAGCACACTCCTCCAAGTTATGGAGAAGAAAAATATACAAATTTTCGTTATGAAGTTTTTTGAATCCCTCAAAAAAATTTTTTCATAGTTTTAATCCTGAAAACATTCATGAAAGCAGATCCGGAGCGTTCCAGAAAATATAGACATTATTGTTTAACAAAGGATGAAACGACTGCGTAAGGCGGACTCATTCATGTATGAAAGAAAAATTTCGGCGCTGAACACATGGTTAATCAAATTCTAACGAAAATTTGGTGATGGATGGAAAGCACAACTTTCTATGGCAATCGGTTCAATTCGAAACGTCTTAACGTTTTGTGAATTCATGACGAATGAGACGTTTTGGGATTCTGTTCAAATAAACAGATAGTAGTATAGACATCTACTTGGCTTTATTGTTCTACTATTATCTCTGGGATATATTATTTTTTAGAACTGTACGGTTTTAGAAAGAATTCATGTGTTCTTAAGGCTTAAATAAAGTTATAAACAAAAAACGGAAGATTTTGAAGGTAACACATTATGCTCTCGGTTCTGCTAATTGCTGTCAAAATATTCGAAGTGGAAGCCTGAGTCACCTTGTGAACCTTTTTGATGGTTTAGGATCTCTGGTGAAAGGAATAACGAAACATCACTGGTTTACACCGTAATGCATCGTCTAGGCATCTTTTCGAGCAGGTCGCTTTAGGACTCGCTACTCCCCTATGAAGTGGAGATACTCAGGAGCAGATGGGCAAATGTTTTGAATTATTGGGCGAACCGACTGAGTATATTAAAGACACCACGAAAAACCCAAAAGAAAACTGGTTCCCATTTCTTAACGTTCAAATTACTTTAGCAGATAGCAGATCGATGAAAATGTGGTGCCGAAAATCAGGTAATGAAATTATCCTGGTTCGTTTCCCCTTTTCCCACCTTCCACACACGAAGAGGGCGCTTGTGAGAAACATGTTCCGAACGACAAAACTACACTTTAAAAAAAATGTTTGCAGTTGACGAAATCTCAACACATTTCGTTATACACGAGCGTGCATTATTATGTTAATTAACACCGATTACTATTTTGAATGCAAACAATCCTTTGCTTACAGAGCTTTCTTTCAGTTATGGAGAATCAAGTTTACTGCATTATTGTTGGCAACACGGTGACCGCCACATGCAGTACAACAATGCAGGGTCAGATGTGTGTTCCAAGCGATGGCACAAATGTCATGCCTATTCCAAACCAACACTTGTCAATTGGAGGAACTCTCACGGTTTGAACAGCTTTCTTTTTGGAACAAATTCATTTTGAAAGGAAAAAGAATCTGTGCAGACCACAAACGTCATCATGGCTAATTGGTCGAGAGAGATGTGGCAAAGTGTGGTGGACAGAGTGGTGCGAACCTTGGCATCTGGTCCATTTGGAGAGAACTTCATCTCGGCATCTGCCACTGTCACCTAATACACGAACTGAACTGTGATGTGTCTGAGATGAACATTTCTATTTAAGCCATATTTGTTGTTATATTAAATGAACAATGAAGTGGTAAATGGTAGGGCTGCTGGTTATTCAAAGGAATGTAGGACGTTACACGAAAGTGTAGAATATCACGAATTTGATTGTACTGTTTCCACTAAAGAATCACTAAGAAATTCGTAAGTAGAGGATTACAGGACTCATTATTGATTTGCTGCTGCCGATAAAGAAACCAATGATGGTAGAATTCTAAGATTTAAGACAGCAAAAATTCTTATCCTGTAGTGTCCGCGTCTTGAATACTGATGAATCATCGTGAGCAAATCTCTTTCCTTTGAAGAGTTCACCCATATTCGGTGTAGAAATCGGTAAGTAAAAATGAGAATGAAAAACCCTTCTTCGCACTTTGTAAATTGGAGATCTTCCTGTGGATGTGCGTAATGTCTCATGAAAAGTTTTTAAATCGTGAATAAGAACGTCGTAGTTGTCCAACGGGATTTTAAACCTTCACCTCTTAAAGGAATCGGACATCTTTGGTATGTAGTGATCCCTGTAGTAAACCCTTCGTGTTGGTGTGTATACATTTCCAACCGATGCAGTCTTCGAGAACACATGAACCAGTCAATGAACAAGCCATAGCTTATCAATTCATGATGATTTAGCCATGCCGTTGTGAGAGGAAAATCTGTTCCTGAAATAATGCTACGATATGTGTTAACTGGCAATGATAGCGATTTATGCAGTATGGTCTGTGCGGTCAAAAACAATTTATGACTATCGGACAATCAGTACGAACGAAAAACCGCCCTTTATAAAAGAGTATCCACGTTGAGGATGCTTCTTTCGAGCGTTGTTCCATTGAAGAACGTCCGACTCGATACGTTGAACCACCACATCAAGAGTACGAAGAATTAAGGACGTAGACTCTGGTCATCGGCTCTGACGAACGCGAAGACGTCGCATAGTTAGTCGAATTAAGTTCATTTTAACAACCTAATGCTAGCTCATCGATGAAAGAGTGTGAATTTATTTATACGATCAGCACCGTGCAACATAATCGTGATTAAGAAATGCTAACGATTCAAGTAGAACTAAACAGAATGTAGAATGGGCGGTGATCAAAAAGTGATTATTTAATTATTTATGCTACTGCTACAGCTTAACTGTGTTCAATGCTGATTGTTGCGCGCCAGATCAATCCCGTTCACGGGTGATTTATGATATCACCTATAAACGAACACGGCTAAGAGGAAGTCGAAAATGAGGACGTGCATGGCGTGGTGGTGAAGGCGTTAGCTCTTGGAAGGGTAATTTATGTGTTCGATCCCCACCGCAGACACCTGCGGTTTGGAGTTTTCAAATATCTCAGAATTTCTGTGGGTATATTTCCACATAGTACCCTGCTATAAAAGAAAGTAGCCAGTAAATAAAAAATAATTGCATGGCAATGATTCCATTTCCGGTCATCATGACTGCCACCACGTTTTTTTATGTTACATCGAACACAATACCGACTCGAGAAATGAGAATTTAAAGGCAAAAGAAGGGAACTAAAAAAATAACATACAACTACACAGAACAATGGCGTTACAGCAAAATTGGCGGAGTGACGACGATTAAGACCAGATGCCTATTATTCTCAACCCTATAACATGAAACTCAGTGAGAATCTTCCACAAGGCGCGACAGCCACAGTGACGGGTTGTCATCCCGTGAGTATGATGATCACCATATTTTTACGTTTGCGATCGGAAAATTCTCGCGAATATCCTGAAACCGCGGTGAAGCTTCACAATCTTCGACTACGACAGTGAAGCAGTTTGTTTGGCGAACTCAATATTTTTAAAAATAATAGAGTGCGTATGGTGCAGTGGTCGGAGACGCTCTGCAACACACACACACATGCGATCGATCCCCGCATCCCTGGCCCACCAAGCCCTTCATCCCACTTCATAGAGGAGTAGCGAGTCCTAAAACGACCTGCTCGAAAAGATGCCTAGACGATGCATTGCGGGGTAAACCAGTGATGTTTCAGTTATTCCTTTTCACCAGAGATCCTAAACCATCAAAAAAGGTTCACAAGGTGACTCAGGCTTCCACTTCGAATATTTTGACAGCAATTAGCAGAACCGAGAGCATAATGTGTTACCTTCAAAATCTTCCGTTTTTTGTTTATAACTTTATTTAAGCCTTAAGAACACATGAATTCATCCTAAAACCATACAGTTTTAAAAGTGAACCATCCCTAGAGATAACAGTAGAACAATAAAGCCAACTCGATATCAATAAAATCTTTTCAGGATTAAAACTTTGAAAAATTTTTTGAGGGATTCAAAAAACTTCAAGACGAAAATTTGTATGATTTTTCTTCTCCATAACTTGGAGGAGTGTGCTTTTAATATTTTATTAGAAGAAACCCTATAACAAACAAGACGATATCATCGCGCTGTTGAAGTGCTACAGAATTTAATGAATGTTTAGAATGGCAAGTCATTGAGCACGTAGACATTCTGGCTTGGCGAACTTTAAATGGTCTGCTCGGAATATTTCTGTCTTCCGACTTTTCCAGCACAGTCTTACTCTTAACTTTCAACTCTTAAGCTCTTACTCAAAGTCACGCGTTGGCAGTGTCTTGATAGCCAATTCATTTGTACAATATAACTAGCGTTTTAGTTGATGTGATTATTTGGGTATCAAAACGCTAAACACAGTAAAATAAACGGACAGCTCACTCTCCTGACCCACGAAAGGGCCCCAAGTTCGGCAGCGTTGGGTAGGGACGAGTAGGGAGAGGCTGCTAAAGTCTCAGTGCCAATGGAAGCTCCCTGGATTGTAAAGAACTAAAGGTGACGATCTGTACCTACAGTGCACATACACTTGCATCCTACTCCTCAATAGAAGACTGCGTTCTACTGAAATAAGCGTGGGCCGTGTAGCAAAATTGCGATTGCGGGATAAGAAACAACACATTTATAAATTAATGGCGAGATTAGTAGAATGTGGGTCCTTGGAATTATTATCTTACCGTCCTTGTGGTTGGATCTGGCCCACCAGATGGTTTCCAAAACCATGATATTTCGGTGCTTCTTTCAACAAAACTACACTTCTTAAAGAAAACTTTGCAGTTGTCGAAATCTCAAAACATTTCCTTATGTTCCGGACGTCCATTACAACGTCGATTAAAACCGATCGCCATTTTGAATGCTAACAGTCATTAACTTATAGATATTTCTTTCATTTATGAAGGATAACATTTACTTCGTTATTGTTGGCAACACAGTGACCGCCATTTGCAGTACAATGAATAATGGTCGAAATGAGAAGTGTAAGCCAAGCGATGCTTAGTTGCACGAATGCCAAGACTATCTCAGCTAATACTTGTCGATTTCAGGAACTCTCATGGTTTGAGTAGCTTTCCCTTTGATAAAATTTGGTTTGAAGGAAAAAAAAGATCTGTGTGGCACATAAACGTCATCATGGCGAATTGGTCGATAGAGATGTGGCAAAGTGTGGTGGACAGAGTGCTGCGAACCTTGGCATCTGGTCCATTTGGAGAGAACTTCACCTCGGCAACTGCCACTGTCACCTAACACACGAACT
The DNA here is from genome assembly GCA_018806985.1 of Angiostrongylus vasorum. NCBI lineage: Eukaryota > Metazoa > Nematoda > Chromadorea > Rhabditida > Metastrongylidae > Angiostrongylus > Angiostrongylus vasorum. The sequence continues at coordinate 39,677 of JADANN010000129.1, read as the reverse complement.
TAACTGTGTTTCGTTTGAGATAAACACTTCAATTTAAGCGTTATTTGTCCTTATATTAAATGATCAATAAAGTGGAAAATGGCAAGGCTGTTAGTTGGTCGGGGTAATGAAGATCTTACACGAAAAAGTTGGAGTCACTAAGTTTGCAAATAGAGAAGTACAGGAGTGGGTTATTTCGCCCAAAACTCGCGAAAACGCTTTCACCACTGATTTATTGTATTCCAAAAATGAAACTACTGGTGGTGGGATTAGAAAAAATTAGGACAGCAAAAAAAATGTGTTCTTCCAAGGTATCCGTATCTCAAAGTGCTGTTGAATCATCGTGAATAGATCTTTCTTGGGAAGAGTTCTCCAATATTCACTGTAGAAATCGGTCAGTAAAAAATGAGAATGAAAAACCGTCCTTCTTGAATACATGAACACTTGAATGGCCCGTCCTCACTGGTTGTGCGGGCCCCAGGATAAACTCCATTTTTCGGCGATCTGCTGGTTAAGCCATTGCGGTTCCAGGAACCCCGAGGTCACCCTGGCCAAAGTCTGCACAGGTCTTCACCACCACGGGACAGCCGCAGCCCTCGTGGATCAAAAGGCACTTTGTCACCATGTGACTTTGATACCAAGCCGGTGGTGGATCCTGGTATTGGTTTACTCTTAGCTAGGTTTCCTGATGGAAACTCCGGACCCCTTCTCAGCATGAGAGGCTTTGCTAGTGGATGAATCCCCCGCATTACATCGCAGTGCGACACCCAGTAATACCTTCCCAGCCACGATGACGCGGCAAACCACTGGGAAGAAACGGTCCTTCGCGTTTTGTAAATTTGAGATCTCTCTGTGGATGTGCGCCATGTCTCATGAAAGGCTTTAAATGACCAATGAGAAAGCCTTAGTTGTTCAAGGCGATCATGAACGTTCACGTCTTAAAGAAGTCGGACGCATTCAGTGAGTGGTGAATTCTGTTATGAACATTCCTTCTAGGTGTGGGTGCCTCTCATCCAATGCCTCCTTCGAGAAAATTCAACCAGCAAAACAACGAGCATTGCACCATCAATGAAATAATACACGATGACTAGCATGCTGATGTTTAAATAAACCCGGTTATTGAAATATTGTTTCGCTCTGTGTTAACTGGCAATGATAAAGAGTTCCACAGGATGGACTGTTCGATGAAAAACAATTTATTGCCACCCAACAATCACTACGAAGGTCCTCTATAAAAAGAGTATCCTAAGGTGAAGGTGCCCTGTTCGACTATTGCTTCCACTCGATAAGACGAAGCACCACATCAGAAGTACGAAGAACTTTGGACATCGACTCGCATCGTCGACTCTGAGGAAGGCGAAGAGGTGCAATAATTGTCCGAATTAAGCTGAATTATATTCACTTCATCAACCTTGTGCTGGCTTATCAAAGACCATCAAGGTTAAGAAATCTAGCGGTTCCAGTAGTATTAGATAAAAAAATAGAGTGGGTGGTAATAAAAAGTGATTATGTCATTAATAATACCACTGCTACAGCTTTGCTGGGTTCAATACAGATTGGTGCCCTCAGATCAACGGGTGATTGATGATATCACCTATAGGAGAACACGGCTGAGAGCAAGGCCAAACGAAGGACCCGCATGGTGTGGTGGTGTACGCTTTAACTCTCGTAAGGGTAACCAACCTTCATTTAATCTTGGTATAAATAAACCTTGTTTCATTGATAAGATGATACGAGGTCGTTACCAAATATCGATTCTCCCGAGGTTTCGACGCCTTCATCTTTCTCAGAGGCCAATACGTTTTGACTGCTCTACAGTAGTTCTTCCTATCGATCTGGTTCCTTCGTCATCGTATCGAGTTGAATGTTTTTCAGTGGATGAAGGCATCATAGGGCAAGGTTTCCTTTTTGAATAGGCGCTGCCCTGAAAAAAAAATTCGATCGACTTGATAGGACGAGGAAGGGACGACATCGACAAGACTAACAACTGTGAAGAGCCGACTTGGATCATCGGCTCAGATGGAGACGAAGACGTGAAAGTGTTAGCCAAATAAATACGTGCTAACCTCGTAGCTTACCAGTGAAATGTGGTGCATTGATCATTCATAAAAAGATTGAATAAAAGTCGATTCACCATGACATTACGTCGCTATGTGCAAGCTGATCTAATGCCGACTTTTTAAAAATGGGTTATGTATTGTGTGCTCACAAACCAGTGTTGACTGATCGATGAAAAAAATGTATTAAAAGAGCACTACTTTTAAAAAAGCTGTCTATTAGGAGAATTAAAATCTGCGTATAAGGGTTAATCCACTGAAGTTATGCAAGCGAATGGCTGAGTAGATTGTATGTCAATTTTACTCTACCAGACTCTGAAGAAAGCGAAACCGCTGAGACGAGACGTCGGCTATTGGGAAATGATAAATGCAGTAATGACAAATTTGTGTTTGCTCAGTAAGAGTGCCTATGAAATTTCATATTCTTCTTTGTTTTTAACTCATTCTTTTACCACACGAACTCATTCACTCTGTGGCTTCAAATAGCTTTTGAAACGTTGCTCGCTGGTGTGATGGATACAGTGCCATGCCCCACATATAGCATCCATTTATTTTTCAGTCGTCATCTTATAATACTTCTTATTGAAACACCTGTTTTATTCTCAACCTACTTCAACAATGCCCACGGACCTCCTCTATATGAGGGATCTCGAGGCGGTTAGTCGCGACGCTACGTGGAGCGTCCCTCGTGGGCGGATGGGGGTTAATCAACGACCAAAAGCAACCTTTGCTTCCCTGAGACGCAGGTGGATCCAGAGGATGGACTCCCTTGTTTCTGCTGTGCCGATTTGGCACACATTTTCTGTATTTACGAGACGTATTCATGCACGCATGTGTAGGTGCGTTCTACTTTACGCGGATTCTACTCTACGAGTCAATTCGGCCAAAAAGCCTACAATCAAGTGACAGGGAAGTAAATAGGAGGCGGTTAGGGACTCGCCTCCTACAAATAAGCTCCATGTCCACTCTGGGACAGCCTGGCAAGAAATCCGTGGGTATACCCAAGCCCCCACGTTTGGAGCCCAGCGAGCCATACGTGGGTCTCAAAAAGCTAAACACCGATCTTTGTCGTCGTCGTCGTTTATGCACCGTTATCAAACCATGACGAAGAAGAAGTGGAAGCGTTCTATATGGACCTGGAGAAGCTCAACAGAGAAGACCATACATTCTTCAAGGTCGTCATCGGAGATTTCAACGTTAAGATTGGACTAAGAAGAACGTCTCAAGAACGTCAGATTGGGACCAACGGATTAGAATGGAACGAACAGGGTGAGCGGCTATCTAAGTTTAACATGACGACCATGACCATCCATGGTAACTTGCGGTTCCAGAAGCCTCACCCTCAACGCTGCAGGTGGGAGTCTTTTAATGGAGAGTACCATAACGAAGTAGAAAACATCATAGTAAATAGAAGGATCTGCCTAACCAATGTCGCTGTTGTCCCACAATTCTACACGAGATCACACTATCGTCTCCTTCGTGCAAGATTCTGTTCCAGGCGGAAAGGAGAAAAAGGCCACTAAGTTCAAAAACCGAAGTCCCAGAACCACCATAAACTGGAACTTATTCAATTCATTAGTCGGCTGTTGGAAAGATACCGTTGTCGACAACATCGACGAGGAATACTAGCGATTCATTCAACATCTTCACGTTAGCGCTATGAAAGCTGAGAGTTCGAAAGTCACCAAGAGATGTCTGTCTCCAGAAACTCTCGAGCTGACACGGCAGCATGAAATCGCACGAGTTGCAGGCAACCGCGAACTAGAGTCTGAAATTGCAAAACAGTGGAGACAGGCGATAAAGGAAGATTTTAAAGAGAGAAGAACAGCAGTAATGGTCGAAGCTGCAAAGGCTGGGAAAAAGCATTCGCAAAGCCCCACCGAAGCTTCGCCAATTACAAGACCAAAATGATTGCACTGCGAAGCCCAGACGGAACAATTACAGCGTCCAGAAAGGCAATGGAGAAAATCATTCACGAATACTACTCAAATCTCATCGATGGCCACGTCCACATGCTCTGTCATATGAGATAAAGGAGCATGGATATGTTGTACCACCGCATCTCGCTTCCGAAATCCGACATGCCAATTCGTCGTTGAAAAATCAAACAGCACCAGGTCCTAACAGGATAAGATCAGAACACTTGAAGAACGTTCCACCAGTCCTCGTGAACAGACTAGGGTCGGCTCTTGACAGGTTACCTGTCTGGATGCAAGGTCCCTACTCAGTGGAAGGCCAGCAAGACCGTGCTATTGTTTAAGAACGGTAACCTACAAGATATCGGCAACTATTGATCAATCTGCTTACTGTCTGTCGTCTACAAACTTTTCACTCCAGTCATCCTTCCCAACTTCTTCCTAAATCCTAAACAGGATTGACAAAACACTGGACGAAGGAGAGCCATGTGAACAAAGCAGTGTCTCGAAAAAGATTTTGTACGATCGACCACATCCACACGGTAACAAGGCTCATTGAAGTATCGCGAGAGTACAAAAGACCCCTCTGTCTTACCTTCATCGATTTTCAAAAGGCCTTTGATTCAGTCGAGATAGAAGCAGTCTTGGAAGCGCTGGATAGTCAAGGTGTCCCTACTCAGTACATAAAGATTCTTCGTGAGCTGTACAAAAATTTCACAAGCAAGGTTTTCACCATTCTACAACGATATTAACATCGACGTCAAAAGAGGGGTTAGGCAAGGCGATACGATTTCGCCAAGATTATTTACCGCCACCCTCCAGAACGTCATGCGAACAATGGAACGGGATTATATTGCAGTAAAAATCGATGGCCGGCAGTCACATCATCTTCGCTTTGCTAATGATATCGTCCTTATAACACTAAACATTAGCCAAGCGGAACGTATGCTTGCCGACTTTGACAAAGCCTGTGGAAAGATTGGTCTCCGACTAAACCTCACAAAAACGATGTTCATGAAGAACGGATTGCTTTCGTATGTCCCATTCACGCTCAACGGAACGAATATCTCCGAATGCTCCAGTTATGTGTATCTAGTTCTGAAAATCAACATGTTTAACGGCTTAGCTCCAGATTTGAGCAGAAGGAAACAAGAGGCCTGGGGAGCTTTCAAGAACATCGAGGATGTAGTGCAGAGGACAAAGAACACCCGACTCCGTGCCCACCTTTTTCGACTCAACGGTACTTGCTGCCCTAACGTATGCGTCAGAAACCTGGTCGCTGCGTAAACAGGATGAATGGTCACTCATATTTATCGAACGCGCAGTGGAAAGGACGATGCCAGCAGTATCCTTTACACACACGTAAGGGAAGGGATCCGAGGCTCCGACCTGCGTCAACGACCAAAAATCAAGGATTCCGTTCTGTACGCCAAACAGTCGAAGATAAGGTGAGCCGGACATGTATTGCGTATGAACGACAACTGATGGGCAAGAGACGTTAGTGACTGGATTACTCGGGATGTCAAACGTACTGCAGGAAGACCACTGACCCGATGGTCAGAGTTCTTCACAAGAGCCTAGAAGAAAGATAGAGTGCTCGACGAGTCCCTAGAGCGAGCAGAACCCACTGGGCTACTCTTACACGCAACAAGGAAAAAGTGGAAGATTTACTAGCGCCCGCTCGAGTCACTCGACGACCAACAGGACTATAGATGATACAGGCGAATGAAAAGGAACAATTTTTGACCGAAACTCTCAAAGTCCTTAACCACTGTCGCGTGAGAAAATTTCGTTTCAACCTTTCTGCAGTTCATGCAAACTACATGCGACCCTACGCAAGGTTGCCTTAGAAATGGGTTCAGATAGTGAGAAACTCGGTCCCAATTCTAATAACGAGCGCGTACCGTCAGGGAGAGTCATGCCTCCTAACACGGCTAGCCATGAATTTCTTTGCACATTATTTATCGTACTGTGACTCGTTTGATTTTCGTTGGCGGTGTTTCTGTATGCTCTTGAAGCCGTGTTATGCGATTTACCCAAAAGGTCTTCGAACTTTCTCCGCAAAGTTACTTTAGCATTAGTCCTAATAGAACTGAAAATCAACACCGACCCACCCACTATTCTCCTCCAGAGGCCGTCCTCCGAATACTGAGCACAATAGTTTTCCTTCTTCTCGCACTTCTTCCACTTGGCGAACATCTGGTTTTGTTTGCTTCGTAGACAGGTGCGTAATACTCCCAATTCGATGTCAGTACTCGGTGGCTATCCTCTGGCAGTCCGCATATTTCGTGTAGTCGTTTTCGTTTTATGAATTTTGGAACGACTTGGTGTTTTAGGCAGCGGCGGAGAAAGTGTATCGCCTGTCGAGCTCAGACGATCTTTTGTCTTAGAAACAGTGCTTCTTTTGCAAGTCGGTAGTATCTTGATGGTATATCTTGCACTAACTCCCACGTCCGACTTTCTATTAACCTCGGCATTGATTGAATAATTCTTTCTACTTCTGTTTAGCAAACAGAAGGTGTTATTTTATTTCTTTACTTACGTACTAGCTGACGTTTCGGCGGATTTCGCCTTCCTCAGAGCCTGGAAAGGTCAAGTTGCCTGCAATCTACACGGTCAAACGCCTCCATAAACCAAAATTTCAGTCACATCGAACACAGAGTCTTTGCACACTCACCGCTTTCCATGAGTGTCCCACTAAATATTTCACGTGGAGACCAACCGCACAGAGTTCACATGGAATCGTAGTCTACTCATCGTTTAAATCTTTAACAAAATCTGTTACTATTCGTTTCAAATAGTGAGGTCTCATTCCATTCATGTAATGGATGAGAACTCTTCACTGATCTAACCCAGTTCTGCAGATGTTTCGGAAAGGATCAGCCTGAAAAACTCCCAGATTGCCTTTCGTATAACGAATGGTCAATCCGATTCAAGCAATTCTTCACGTTTTTGAAGTGCTTAAAAAGTTTTTGATGAAAAACAACGGTTCAGGGCATGTGCTGCTTGATCTTAGCAGAAAACGTGCTGAGCAAAACATTCAACGTGACGCCAACGTTTTTGCTAGCAGAACTCATTTTCCAGTTAACAAAGTTGCAATGCACCAAACGATGGCTTGACATCGGTTTATGCTGACGGCCGTACCTCATGTCAATCCAAAATAGTAATGGCAAACATTCGTTTCATTGTGCGAGTTGCACTAGAGTAGTGCAAGCAGTGTGTGATGCTGAAAATTGCACTTGTTCCCGACGCGTTCAGGAAAGTGCCCGGCCCCCATCTGTTGGAACGTAAAAATTCTGTTTTGTCTGTTTCGTGGATGACGAATCGAAAACACCGTCAGCGCCATCGGCTCTTTTACAACGAATTTTATGAATGCAGGAAAAAGCTGAATAGGGCAGTTCGGGTGTCGTGGCAGTTCCGTGTTTTAATTGAAATCCTGAGAGATGAACAGCTTCGCCGCAGAGTTCTTCTTGCACTTTCAGTGCGAAGCTCAGCTTACGGAGAATACAAGGCGATAGACGAAAGCGCCACAATTAACATATTTTCTTTTATGGGTCATGCGAGTTCTTGAAATCTTTTCAGAAACTCTTCAGCACAAAAAATAGCCATCGCAACAAAGAGAAACGAGAAAGTTTTACTAAATTATCCCTTTGCAGAGTGGCTAAATTTCCCATTAGCAGCCTTTACCACTTTTACTTTTCATTAAGTACTTTATTCATTGAAGTACTTAGTAATTTTTCTTAAAGGGTTTCTTCGAGCAAAGTTTTTTCATTAGGATACCTTCAAATAAAAATGGCCTACATGAACTGGTCAAGCGAGAAGTCGGTATTTACTCTGTTTACTCCCTCTGCGGATCCGTAGTACTTTTTGAAGCTGTAGAGTTTTGCAGGAGTAATCATAACTTTCGCCAGAGCGTCACTCGCAATAGAACCTTATACGAACTCCTTCCGCTGTGCTCTGAAATTTCAAAACTTTCTTAAATTTGCAACATTTTGCTCGTTCACTCTAAAAGTGAGTAAATGCCAGTTTTATCGAGCTACAGAAAAAAAACAAAGAAGAACTATAAAGAATAAAGCAATGAACGATTTCGGCTTGGCATAAAAAGTGCCAGATGTTCCATCGTTTTAGGTGACCGAGTCAAATTTGCCTTCCCGCAAAAAAGAAAGCCACCCTTTTTAGGAGCGCCACTGTCAAACCTAGGATTTTAAAGTTCCAAGAGTCCTTTCCAAAACTACACTTTAAGCAAATACCTCTGACTGCTATTTGAGTGAAAAAAAACGCACTGAAGGTCGCCTTGCCTCCATTTGTGGCCTGGATCGGTTTAGCGAAAAGTGTGCAACTTAAAAGTAAGGGTTTCGTTTAGAGCATTGATGGTTCATTAGGCCTCCAACGTTTCTGTTAGTTGAAAAAGAATGAACTCGTTCATTGGTTAACAGAACTGCAGTGCAGTAAATGATGAGATGAACGTCTTACTCTGGGAAACCATGCACTTAGGGTTCCACAGTGAAGCAAAAAGAAAACTGTTCCGTCTTTTTACATTGCCTTGCGAATTGCTTTACCCACGTTATCGAAGATTGTGAAACCACTAGTAATTCCAAGGAGTTATGAAAGTTCTGTGAATCGAAGAGTAAAATAATATTTGGAAAAAAATGGTTTCTTCTTCTATAAAATGACATATTGGAAGCTCAGCCAACTGTGGAATTATAGAATTGTAAGCAGCCTCTTGTAGTTCTAATTGAATAGTTGTGCACCCCCTGCTACGATATTCTCCTCTGGGGTTTTCAAAATGGTACTTTTCGTGAGTCAACAAATTTCAACCATTGAAGAAGAAACTGTAATTGCCAGATTTTCAGTTTACGGTAGTGCTTCATTGGAGTTCCGATTAACAATAACGACAGTTTTCATCGCCGTTGGGTCAATGGACTAAAGCACTTAATAACTGCTATACACTGCTGTTCTGCATCAAAAGAAACAACGGAACCATTCCACTGTAGCCGTCCTCGTCGACTGCTTTAATTTTGGTGCAGCCTCGGGATCGGAACTCCATTTAACTTTTTCCACCACCAGTCAATATTTCCGGAAATTGTTAATTTAAAACCAGGCTGTGAAAAACATTTACTGAAGCAAGTGTAGGGCACGTTCGTCGTCTTCAAAGCTAGGGTCATCCCTAGTCGATGATCCGCAGTCGTTTGTCCTTGCGATATGAGTATTCGTCGTCAAGAGGCAGTTGAATGAAATACCGTTCTTATAACGCAATCTCACTCGGTCCTTGGTTTTTTTAGGAAACGGTTTTTGATCCATTGCCATCCAGTGTTGCCTGCTTTTATGGTGATAATATATCCTGTGGTTTATTATGTGAAATACGAGGGTGCTGAGATGAGAGTAGAAACTCGGAACCTCAGGTCGGTTTCGAAAATGCGAGTGTCCTTTTGGGAGCTCACGTGCTTTCCACCACACCAACGGAGACTTTTGTTTCGCCTTTCTCTCAACCAGTTTTTCGTTTTAGCGATGCTGTCAGAAACCACACATCGACGGTAAATGGGCATCAAAAGCTGTGGTTTCGACTGCAGCATCACTTAACTAGATGCAACAGGGTGGTTGCTGGCTCGATGCCAAAATGAGGTTCCGAGTTTTGTTCAAGTCTCAACATCCTCGCGGTTGTATTTCACATGGTAGGCCACCATGAAGAAACAATAGGCGTTTGGTAAAAGATAGACATCCCACAGTGTATACTGCAAAATATAACTTCAATGATGCTGAGATATTTGCAAAACTCCGCACCGCAGGTGTCTGCGGTGGGGAACGAAAGCGCTATTGTCCGGAGTTTTGCAAATATCTCAGCATCATTGAAGTTGTATTTCGCAATATACCCTGCCGTTAAAAAAGAGTAGGCAGTAAATAATAAGTTAAAATCCCTCAGTGCTCTAATCAATGTACCTGTCAAAAAGGCGAATTCGTCAAACCGTTAATCCAACAGCAGCTTCCAACAAGCCCGCACTATCTTAAAAAAGTGTGAAAATTTCAAACTACTGTGTACAAGGGTGCCTAATCCCTTCACTCTGGCTGTCCTACCTTACGGGAGGTCGTCATTGAGCTTTTTGGCATGGCGTTGAGGTCACTGGTTGCTAAGTCCCAATCACAGTTGCTCTGTACATTTCTGGTTTAATACCGCTGTTGTAGGCAATAGCATCTTATTTTTAAATTCTTCAACCTTAGAAACTAATAAATTTCAAGAATGGTTATCTTTGGGGTGACTGTTTAGTGGTTTTGTTATCCATCTTCGTCGGAATTAGAATTACAATAAATGAAGATAGATTGAGGTATCCAAAGTCCAGATCATTATAGACGAATCGAGGCTACCATAATAAAGACTGGAGTCTAAAATTTGAATAGCTGTGTCTGAAATGGACGCCGTAGTGACCAAAGAAGTAAAAAAGTATCAAGAAGTTAGGTGAAGGCAGCACTTAAACATCGAATTTACTACTAAAATAAAACATGTTTATTTGTCAAGTGATCGCATTTTTTCATTATGCCTCTGGATACCGCAATCGTTGAATAATCAGTACATTTCTCTAAGTTGTTCGGCCTACACGAGGTTGTTATAAAACTCTCGGCGAACGTTTCGGCGTCTTTGTCTTTCTCACAGCCGATGGTACGAGTCGATGGTCCACAGTTGTTCGTCTTCTCGATGCGGCATCTTTCTTCGTCGTACCTGGTGGGATCTTTTTCAGTGAGCATGGCTCGAATGAGGTAATCTCATCTGGCACCGCTTTTTCATACTGGATTGTTGTTGCTTATACGACCATGCGTAGATAATAATTTCTTTTTCGACGAGTAATCGTGCAGCAGTAGGTACTATGTTAGCTACAGCTAATAACAACACAATGTTTCAGAAATCGACTGTCATTTCAACCTCTGTAGTGAAATAATCTGTAAAATGAAGTTAGTGAAACGGTAAAATAGTATGTTAGTTTAGGTTGAGTCGAGGTTAAATGACGGTCGGATTTGTAAAATGTTGTGGTGTTAAGTTAACCGAATGGGAGTTTTTTTGTACGGAGCCAGTGCGCCTACCCGTTTCGCCAGTGTATTCGGGCACGTATGCCTTACAAGAGATCAAATAAACCGCATTCGGACTCATGCAATCACCATCTCTACCCATAGGGCATATTCTACAATCTTGTTTTGTACATGACGGTCACACAGGCGGTTGTGGGCCAGCTAGAATCTTGGAGTGTTCAGTGGTATTTCGGTAGGCTACCAATTCTCTTGACTGGTCCATTTTAAACAATGTATTATGGCTGCAATTATTTTGTTAGAAAGAAAGCAAACGGCATCACTTGTATCACCTACCGTTCTATTGATCCCGAGGGACTCAAGCGTGCGGCAGTAAATCTTGGACATTTATCGTTGGAATTGATGAGTAGAGATTACCCCCCTAGTAAAAGCAAGCAGACCTTATTATCTCTGAAGATTCTTTAGGGAAGTGGTGTTTTCCTCACGATTCTCTCAAAGAGCTATAGTTTCGTAGCCACTGGAAGTGGCTACATGTCGCGCCAACTTCTCGGATTCCTTCTTTTCTCTCTTCCTTTGCATACGCTGGTGGCAGTTCAAAACATTCCTACAAGAGCTCTTTTTTGTATGTGAATAGTTAGAGAGAGTTAATGAATCAACATTTTTTTTACAAGTTGCCTTTCAGAACCACTTCGTAATGTACCCATTCTTGGGACAGGTAAATTTGAGCGATCGAAAATGGAAGCCTCGAAAAACTCAATGTACTCTGACTGCTCATTCAATAGAACATTTGCCCGCTTCGCACTGCGCTGAGGAAATGAAAAAGCAATCATCTATGTATCTACGATGGAACAATGGCCGTAGATTGTTTACTGGTGTTTTCCAACGTATAAATAAATGCAATGGCAATTCTTGGTGCCAGTCGCTGTCACATTGCCAGCAATCTCATTTGTGCCTAATAATTTCCTGATCGTCTTAATATTAGGCTGTTCGGGTCTTACTTTAAGGGTGTCCTCAACTGTTGCATCTTGAAGCTATGCATATTTAAAGCTTCTTCGTATTGTGTAAGGAGTTCGAAAATGGATTGCATTGGGGGGTCATTCGAAACGCTTGCGCGAACGGCGGTAACCTCGAAGGACTCCATCACGTACCCACTGTAAGGAAGCGCGTTACGTAGACGGCCCAGGAAGGATTGGATGTTCGTTAGTTGTGGTGGAATGTGTTTCACCAACCCATCTTCATCATTCCATTCATTGAAGAAGTGCGCCGATTTGTGAATAAAAAAATTAAGCAAAAAACCTATGTTTTCTCAACGAGAAAACAGTGAAAAAATTTGATCAGTGCCGAGGTTAATGGAAAGTTCATCATGGATATTGAGGATTTCTATTTCATGTTGGTGCATGGTGCTGGTTCGATTCAGCTCCGGGGCAATCAAACCTCTTAATCCTTCGGTGTCGGGAGATTGGTATCGGAATTGTCTGGGAAAAAAAGTCGCTCCTTGCATTCCAATAGGGAACGCTCCAGCCCGGCTATCTCCGGACTCCAGGGAGAATTGCTTGAGAGCATTCTACGATATTCAACATGAAATAGAAATCCCTCAAGCAGCAGCCTAAGCCACACGTAAAAAGTTGGAAAACCTTCGTGGACAATGGATGCGAGGAAAACGAATAGAATGTGAGACGTACTGGGATCCGCGTAGTAGACGTGAAACAGGATAAATTAAACTTGATATTTACTTGATACTTGAACGGCCCGTTCTCACTGGTTGTGCGGCCCCAGCATAATCACCACTTTTCGGAGATTTGCTGGTTAAGCCATTGTGGTTCCCTGGAATCCCAAGGTCAGCCTGGCCAAAGTCTGCCCCAACTCTTCACCACCACAGGCAGCAACAGCCCTTATGAACCAGAGGCAGATTTGCCACCATGCGACTTTGACACCAGGACGGTGGTGGATCCTGGTATTGGTATTGGTATTGGATCAAATAGGGTAAAACAAAATTAAAAAAGAGGTGCACTATATAACAATTGGTATTCGATACAATTCACCACCTTCAAAAAAACCAAAAAAAAAGATATGGTCGTTTTTTTATTTACCGCCTGTTCTTTTTCATAGCAGGGTCTGATGTGAAATATAACCACAATGATGCTGAGACATTTGCAAAATTCCAAACTGCAGGTGTACGCGATGAGGATCGAACATGCCTTTATCATTTCCGGGGAGTAGCCCGTTCACCACCTTCCCACATAGTCCCTTGGTTTAGGCTCTCTAGCAGCCGCGTTTTACAGCTGTTATCAGCAATCACCCGTCAACGTGATTGATCTAGGTGGCACAAACCGGCATTGAACCCAGTTAACCTGAAGCTGTAGCATAACTCACAATGTTATCATTTTTTTTATTTACTGCCTCTTCTTTTTATTTCAGGGTCTGATGTGAAAAAGGTAATACTGTGCACAATCCCAACCGCAGACACCTGAAATCCGGAGTTTTGAAAATATCTCAGCTTCATTGTGTATGTATTTCACATGGTGGACTGCCTTGAAAAATTGCAGTTGGCAGCAAATAAAAAAGTTAACATTGCAATTTCTTTTGTAATTTTGCATATCTGGAGTCATTATCGACATTTTGCATGAGTATTTGTTTTCTTCAGTTTATCAATGGTTTCACTGGTTTACTAGGTGTTCATCGCTTATGTTCCATGTTTTGCACAATGCGGAAAATCCATTGTCTAGATCAACTATCTTCCTGCAAGTACGCTGTATAGTCAATGATATTGCTCGTTCTGGTTATTTAAATGGCAGACCAACCGCTAAACGTAGTGCGATTCCCGAAATTTCCTTCATTTCGATTCTTCATGTCGTATCCGCCGTCCCTGAAGGTCTTCGGATTTGCACGATGTTCGCTTGCTAGGCTTGCTAGTAGGATTTCCAGTAGTACAGGATTTTGCCTTCTTCACGAACCTTTCTGAATTACATCTCTACTAGAGTGGTCGAAAGATCTTCATCACATTCCTTCCTTTGTGGGACCGAAAAAAATTGGCCTAGTTGTACCTTGCCAACCCAGTAGGGTAAGAAGACTCCTTGGTCTGAGGCGAGGTCAAACCAACGACCAGTTGCGCCATTGCCCACTGTCTCCAATCAATTCGCCTCCCGCTTCATTTAGTCATTACTTGGGTTTTGAACAAATCGTGAGAAAATACAGGATACACAATTTTAGCACAATGTCCCAAAACTTCTCGAAGTTTTCTTGAAAAACATGGCGAATTACTACAAAGATGGTAGACGGAGTCCTTAATTCGAATTCACTGTCCCATCTCATTCAATCGAATGTAATCAATCACCTTATCGTCAACCAACTGAGTAGCATTGAATATCGTGGGAGCATCTGCTGGATGCTTAATCGCAGATTATGCTAGTCAGCGTTTGTGGACTTCAATCCTTCACAGAGAGAAAGAAGACTTTCAGGAGAAATTTGATACTGAAAAAAAAGGCTATCATGTCCTTCGTGCATCATGTTAGTCTTAATACATCTAATGGCATCAGCGAGAATCACCGAGTAATTTGACCGGACATTACGAAAACAGCTCGTAAGAGAAAGTTAGAACACCACAGAGAATTAACGCATTTGAAAGGGAATTTGCCCTTTTCGATTTTCGTTTTCAGGTATCTGCAATGTTAAAGTAAATAATCGTGAAGCCCTGAAAAACCGTAGTCCCATTAAGGTTTGATAACAATAACGAATTACAGATAACAGTAATAATTAACAAATGAAAACAATGATTTAGGCTTAGCTCGGTTATCACTGAAATAAAGAGTCATTGAGAATCATGCGTGGGCTATGGATAAGTCGATAGTGATATCGGTGATTTCCTCTCCACTCTCTTTTTATCGTAATCAAAGGTTTCTTACAAAATGTATTAACAAATTATATATGTATTAGAGATATGTAATGGTTAATGACGATCCCTCTGCTTTAGGTTGAAACTACATTTTCCATAAGGTGAGATGCAATTTCGGATTATTTAAGGAAGTGCTCAGGGAAATTTTCTTGCTCACCTATTATAGGTATAATTTTTGAACAGTCAGCAAATAAAGGCTAGACAATTGTGGTTTCGAATAGACTGTGATCAATACCGATTTGTGCTCCCGAAATCATTTCGGGCGACGGATGATTGCAGCGAAAGAGTAGAAACATCGTTGACAGAATCTCAGAGCGAAGGCGTCGGTAGATATGACGGAGAGCATATGAGCGCATGGTAATCCATCCATGTAACCGATCTCAGCCCATCTCACAAACATGCAAACCTTCCTGGACCGTCTACGTAACGTGCTTGCTAACAGAGCGTACGTGAATGGATCCTTCGAGGATACGGTCCATTATGCAAACGTATGGATTGACTCCGCTATGCCCGCAGTCCTCTTCCTCTAATTCCTTATACAACACGAAGAAACAATAAACATGTATGGCCTATCGAAATAGCAGCTGATGACACTTAAATGAGAGTTCGAGCTGCTTAATGTTTGAGTGGTATGAGTATTATACACATATAAGATTGTAAGCAATGACACAGCGACTTGCAAGCCTCGTCATTGCATTTATGTATAAGGTTGAAGCACCAGTAACCGATCGCAGGCCATTACTCTACTGTAAGTATGTGGACGATTTCTTTCATCATTTGCTCAACGTAAGGGCAAATTTAACAAATGTTTTGAGTTATTGTATAAACAATCATCAAATCAGCCTATTCGAAAACGGCTTAATTAAGAAGTGGTACCGAAAGCCAAGTTGTAAGAACATACTGGTTCATTACCTTCCATTTCACCTCTCACATGATAAAACGGCGCATGCATGAAATATGTTCCGAACAGCCACCAGCGCATGCACAGAAGGAGAGCAGAAGGAGGGAGCCTGGGAACTGACCGATACTGTAGTTTCTTGGAAAGGTGAAGGGAAAAGCCCAAGCGCGCAAACGATAACTCTAACGATAATATGGTCCCATTTATCTTGTCCTTTATTTCAAACGAAATAAGTGCAACTATAAAATGTTGCTTAAGAAAGCCCGGTCTCGATAACAGTAATTGAAAAGCCACCGAGGACTTTAAGACGCCAGCTAGTTCGTAAACGCCTGTGTGACCGTCTGTGTACAACGCAAAATTGCATAACTTGCCCTAACGCTAGAGTCGGTGAATGCATGAGTTCGCTTACGGTCTATCTGATCTCTTGTAAAGCTAGCGGAAAGAATACAAGGCCAAAACGGGTAGGAGACCTACGTCCGTATAAAGGAACATCTAGTCGGCAAACTTAAAGTTCAACCAAATACTGGAGTAGGTGTGCATAGGACACGGTGACATAACGAGCCTTGCAGAGGAATAGAAAAACCCATTGCGCTAAACTACTGAGGCATTCTGGATACATTCCAAGAATCCGAAAATGGACCGCAAGGAGAAATGTCTTGTAATCACGCGTGATAACGTACAACATTTAAGACTGTTATTCTAATGTGAGAGGCACATTGCGCTTCCACATGAACTTTGTACGGTTGGTCTCCACGTAGAATATTCAACGAGAGACTCATAGAATGTGGTGGAAGTGCGAAGAAGATCTTTTGGGTTCAGTGTGATTGAAATCTTGGCTTAGCATTTTATGCTGTTTGGTTATGGAGGTGTTTAGCTGAACAGATTGCTGTCATAATTTTCCCTGACCTTGTCATTTCGAGGCTCTGAGGAAAGTGAAATCCCGCCGAAGCGTCAGCTTATTTAGTAATATCCTCGCGTTTGCTCATCAAGAGAACACTGATCAAGGCCAAGGTTAACAGAAGGTTAGCCGTAGGAATTAATAGTACTGGTTTCATCGATTTAGAGGCGTCCTTCACAAGTACCGCGTAGCTCCACATATGATTTGTGACGTTTATTATGATTTCGGAGTAAGCCTGCTTCATCAGCCCTATCGTCTTGCTCTCTACGTCATTTTTTAGAAGTGTGTAGGTCTAATGATACTTGCTTTACTCTTGGCGAGATTGTTTCGTGAATACTAAGTGTAATCTATCGTTGGTTTTCGCATATGTGTTGACATGAGTTCGATGCCCTCATCGTTCACAAGTACTTTACAAACGGCTCTCCACTATTATTCGCTCCCTCGAACGCTCTTCATACCCTTTGTGCTGTGAGCCGTTACAGAATTACCAATTCTGGAAATGATGCGGTACGGAATAAAAATCCCACTTTCAAGGTGGTCAATCTCCCTGGTGCCCTCTCAGACACGCTGACCTCTTTCCACGGTGAAATGAAGGGCTGGTAACCGCTTAACCCAACTGCCTTCAGGATTTCGATGGAAATTACCCTTGGCACACACTTAAAATATTGTTTCGAAATTGTTTCGTGAATACTAAGTGCTACTGCGTCCCGCCAAACTTGTAATTTCTATGATTTTGCACCCACAGACGAAGTTAATGTTGATTACACAGCCTAATGATTAAAGCCTAATCAGTGAGATTGATAACCCCTGCACTCGGCGTATTGTCGATTGTATGAGTGGTTGGTAACAATTATTTGAGGAACGTGTAGAGATAATCCAGAAGTTCGAGATTGCAACCCTTGGAGTAGAAAGATTGGTTTGTCTTAAAGTGACCGGCAGAATTACCAATTCTGGAAATGATGCGGTACGGAATAAAATCCCACTTTCAAGGAGGTCAATCTCCCTGGTGCCCTCTCAGACAGGCTGACCTCTTTCCACGGTGAAATGAAAGCTGGTTACCCCTTAATCCAGCTGCCTTCAGGATCCCGATGGAAATTACCCTTGGCACACACTTAAAATATTAATAATTTCAAATAGGTGTGAAGTTAGGAAATTGTCGAATTGTAGCCAGACATTCCACAAAACGCTGTATCACACATTGCGTGGATCCCAGTACTTCCTCCATTTTATACGTTGGACCGAGTCTATCTTCCATCATGGTATTCGATCTTTCGAATGTGGTTTCTGCAGATTCTTAAGGAGATTCTTGTTCCACATGAGGATCGCTAAACTTTGGCAGATATTACGCTATCTGGAATAAAGATCGATACCATGACAAAAGTTGATACAAGGTTGAATACAAAGTGACAGGAAACTGTACGAAACATCAGTATCGCTGACCCCTGAATGTCACCAGGTGAAAACTCTTCTTCATGTTCAAACGAGCGAGAACATTTTCGTTCCAATTTCAAAGGTTCCTCACACAGCTTTCCCATTACAATCACTAATAATTCCGAATCTCTCACAGTTTTGATATCCGTCGTCCTTTTTTTCACTTGTTTCCTTACTGCTTATAGTTTGGAATGAGTGTGGAGTATTTTCTCAAATTGTAACTGTGGAGAATTAATTCTGATAATTTTTTATTTGCGGAATTATCGTTCATTTGTTAAGGGAAACACAGTAGATTTACAGCATTGTCCCTCTTAGTAGAAATTCTTTTCATACTAGGACTTTTCTGACTGGCCCTTCTCAATATCTCTTTTTTTTCTTCGATAAGCTTAAGCAAGCTTGATAAATAATTATTTTTCGGCTTACGGTTCGACGTCTTCGCCTTCATCAGAGCCGATGATCCCAGCTGATGGCCCACAGTTGTTTGCCTTCTCAGTATAACGTCTTCGTCTTCAAAGTGAGTCGGATCTTCCTGGGCAGTAGGTTAATGTTATACGTTGTGACTTAGACTCAATCCTAGGCTAACTGGGTTTAATGCCGACTTCTCCTTCCCAGATCATTCCCAATAATGGCTCATGGCTAATGGAACCGTTAGAGTAAAAAAGACAGGGCTGAGATAAAAGAAGAAAGATGGGGTCAGTAGTCCGCACGCAACACGTGAGCCTCCGAAAATTTTAACCTCCTTTCGATCTGGCCTGGGATCCATGTTTTAACAATTATCTCCGCATTACTGTGGTTCTACATGATGAATTGTCGAAAAAATTGGAGATCGCGTTCCCTACTTATCTAGACCAACCAAAAACGGCCTTAAATCTGGGACTTATGAACTCACCGGTTGCATTACAATACGGACAGAAACGTCTGAGCTCCTCCTTTGCTAGCTGCAGGGCCAGGGAGCTCGGGTACGGGCAGTAGAAGAATTGGTGAAGATCATGGCCACTAAGATAAGGGCGGTAACAGTGAAGGTATTAGTCATCGTTAAAGAAAAATTGCTTTTATGGGGATAGTTATTATTTACAAGATTAAATAACCCAATATTTTTTCACAAGATTAAATAACAAGAATAAGAAAGGCAAATCAAGGGAATGTAGAGTTATAACTTGACGATTTCTTAACTTTCCACTTATTTAAAATTACTAAAAATTTTTTAGCGTTTGCAAAATGTGACATCCATCAAAATCCTGAAGGCAGCTAGGTTAAGGGGCTACAAGCCCTTCATTTTGCCGCAGGAAGAGGTCAGCCTGTCTGAGAGGGCACCAGGGAGATTGACCACCTTGAAAGTGGGATTTTATTCGCTCGTCATCATTGATGAAATAGCTTTCTAAGACGGTTCGTTATTGTCCAAAGAGAAAACAAACAGTATCTAAAATATCTGCATCATAAAAAAAAGTGAAGAAAAAAAGGGTGAGTGCCTACAAAAAGGCTGGTTTGAAAAATCGGTGTTTCCTTCAAAAAAGCAGACATGAGGTTGGTATTATAAATTCATTAGGATACAACAGATGACGTTTCGGCGGTTTCGCCTTCTTCAGAGCCTGGAAAGGTCAAACTGACATGCGATCTACTCAGCCAAACACTTTCATAACCCCAGTAGATAAAACTTAACAAATAGTTTTGCATTCGCATAAGAAACGGCTTCATTTAAACACCCACCGTTTATTCGTTGCAAGTATTCCAATAAGTTGGTGGATAGCAGCCGCACAGAGTAATACATGGGCGAGGACTGCGCCTGTATCAGGTGAATGAATCAGCCTGAGGTATGACACGGGGTCGTGCGTGATGACAGGACACTCCTCCTTGCGGTTTACTTTTTGAATTTCTGGAACAAATCCAAAACGCTTCAAGGGTTTTATGCGCTGATGTTTTCCACTCCTGTGCGAGGATAGTTGCTTCTACTTCGAAATATTGTCCGTTACGTTTCACTGCCCTATGTGTGCCTAGTGGAGTGCTTGGTTTCAATTTAGATTTATTTACTAAGTGTTCTTTAAGCGGATGCACAGCGGGTTACCCGTTTCGCCAACGTATTCTTCCCCACACACCTTGCAAGAGATTAGGTACATCGCACTCGAACTTATGCAATCACTGTCTCCACCGTTAGATCAAATTATCTAGTTTTTAATCGCACACAGACAGTCATATGGACGGTTGCGAACTAGCTGATGTCATAGAGTGTTAGGTGGCACTTCGATCACTCTTACGGAATTCTCTAGTCCGGCCCTTATTAAGCAACCTTTTTGTGGCTGCACTTATTTCGTTTGAAACAAAGGGCAAGAGAAAGGGAGCCTTGTTTTCGCTAGAGTTATCGTTCTGGGGTGTGGATTTTTCTGTATGCATATGGAGAGAAGCTACAGTTTCGTAGCCATTTGACATGGCTACTTGGTGAGCCAGTATCGTGGGATTCTTCCCCTTCTGCTCTCTACCTGTGCAGACGCTGGTAGCGGTTCGTAACATATTTCTTATAAACGCCCTTCTGGTGTGTGAGGGATGAGAGGAGAGGTAATGAACCACTATATTCTTACTGCTTGGCTTTCGATACTATTTTGTGACGTAGCCGTTTTCGGACAGGTTAATTTGAACGTTTAGAAATGGAAGCCAGTTTTCCTTCGGTTTACTCTCGGGTGAATACAAACGTGTACTCCGACTGTTCGTTCAATAACTCCAGGTATTTGTCCATCTCCTCTTGTGTGAGACCAGATGAGAAAACAATCATCTATATACCTACGAGTAAAGTAGTGACCTGGGATCGATCTACTGGTGCTTCCACCTTAGACACAAGGCAACAGCAAAGGGATGGTGCAAGTCGCTGTCCCATTGCCAAACCCTCTAATTTTCGCGTAATATTTCCCAGACCATCAGAAGACCGAGCAGTTCAGGCAGACCTTTAAAAGGATCATAAGCTGGCGAATCGAGAAGCCATACATGTTAATTGCTCCTTCGTGTTGCTTAAGAAAGCTCGCGGATGGCTTCCATTGCGGAGTCATTCGACACGTTAGTGCAAAGGGCCGTAATGTCGAACGACTCCATAATATACGCGCTTTTGAGACGCGCGTCACGCAGACGATCTAGGAACAATTGGGTGTTCTGAAATGGGCTGGTATGTGCTTAAGCAAGTGGTTGAGAAGTAGGTTTATAAACCAAGCAATTGTATCCACGTTCCGGTCTACAGAACTGATGATGAGTCTAACCCGGATCATAAGGGGGATACTAACTTAAGAGTTTGATAGGCAAGTAGAAGACGGGGCAGGTCCGCACTTCGTTTTTAACACGCGAAATGTCTGATGGTTTTAAATCTGCTGCATTTGCCATTTGGACCCACTCGTTGTTTAATTTTTCGATGTTGATTCTTGAATTCCTATTCAGTTGATGCGCGACAAAGAGTTGCGTCTTCAAGATGTTTTTCCGTATGTCAACATCTAACTGGCGAGGAACTACTAACTCTCTTCTCTTATATGTAACTGATTGTCTAATGGTCTCTGACTTTATTAGCCGTCGGTTGATAGTCAAAACGAGAACACCTGCGTAATTCCACTGAAAGATTCAGGAACGGGGAGGAATAAGATGAAATAAGAATAGCATCACTGTGAATAAGAAAAAGAAACCGTTCGAAAATTGATTACAGACGAAATAACTTCTTTAAACCTTGGTGTTCTGTTCTGAAACAAGGAAATACTTTCTTCTGTTGAACTGCCAGTTAAGCGAGATGAGAAAATGAATAGGACGTTCCGCGAACGCGACTGACGTATCGCTGAGCAGTGGCTTCCTTGCTCACTGTTTAAAAGTTCCAAGTTTCTAATAAAGCTGGATGTTTACAGAATGCAGCCAATTCCTCGCACGTTCTCCAAGATCTAAACACAAAAAAAAATTTGTTCCTGGGCACTTCAGACGTGGAAGTCGCACTGCACTTATGTAACGGCTGCAGAATCATTACTGATTCATCTCATTTCTGCAGTTTTTTGGAAAACTCCAGCTGCAAAATTCTTAGGACTGCTTTTCTTATAGCAAATAGTCCATTCGTTTTCCCTCTGTATTTTACGCCTTTGTATTACTTCAGAAATTTTACCCTAAAACTGTACTTCAACAAAAACTGCTGGACCTTAGTAGAAAAGGGGTTGCGCAGTACTGCATTCAGTGCGATTCCAAATTTTCCGTTGATGGATGACAATACATTCCGTTCTGCGGTTTCGCAAAAATGCTGCGTGGCATCCGCAGGATTGAAATCGTATTTTGGTGAGCTGTTTAGTCATGACTGCGCCTCAAGCAAATCGAAATTCTTTTTCTTATTGTACGACACGTCTTCCACATCTGCCATGCTGATCCCAGCGCATGTCACGTTCGATTCGCTTCCTCACATCTATCTTCCATTTAGGTCTTCCAATTTTTTACGGGTGACTTCGGCTGCAGCTTGAGGGTTTTCACTCTATCATGGAAGTTGTAGAATGCTGGTCGAGGGGATTCTCTGGAGTTCTGACACAGTCGGATTAGAGCGTCCCCGTTTATAGTCACGAGAGTGATTTTATTCCCGGGCAAATCAGTACCAACTTTCCGAACCTGCAAATGGGACAGGCTTTGTGAGATTGGGATCGTACTAGCAAAGTGCTTGTGATAATCGGCATCACTGCCACTGTTTAGCATACCATGGCTTAACGTCGGATTTCGACGAACTGTTTTTATGTCCGCTGCACCTTAAACGGGTTTTCGAGAATAGTAATGGAAAGTGTTGCTTATCCAATACGAGTCTCATTACTGCAGTGATCGAAACTGCAAGTGAAAGCAGATGATTCCACTCAGTACCATTATGAAAGCGTCTCTTTAACTATAAGAGTGTAATATACATTCTGCGTTTTCTGCTTCGCCGATGACAAATCGAAGGCACCGTCAGTGCCTTCAGCATTTTTGGAAGAATTTTATGGGCTAGGACGAAAACCGAATAAGCAATTCCGTGTCGTTTTAATTGAATCGCCGAGAAACGAACAACTTCGCTACAGTGTTCTACTTCCGCTTTCAATATGGTACTGTACCAAGTCGGAGAATCAAAGCCAGTGAAGAAGACACCACTTTTACCACATTTCCTGCTGAGAGTCGTGAAAGCGTTAGGAGTCTTTTTTAGAGATATTTAAGCACTGGAACGACCATCTCAGTGGAGCAACAAACCGTGAAGGTTGCCACTTCGTTCTTTTTTCAGTATAAAAACACTACAATACCGGTTTCAGCACTCTCTGCTTTATGCAGCTCTTTAAATAGTTAATAATCTTTTTCAATAGGCGTTGCTTTCTGTGCAAAGTCGCGGCTTTGCACGAAGCTTTTATTACGGAAGCTTTAATCGTGGAAGTCCCAATTAAAATTGGTCGACAACAAGTAGCTGAGAAAATTCCGTATTTACTCCAAGCAGAAACCTCTACTTGAAATAACCAGTACGTTCGTAAAAAACTCATTACCACAGAACCTGATATGGATGCTTTAGACGTTCTTCATGGCGAAAAGAACAGCTCATCGTTTTTCACCGAAAAGCTTCTTTACGAGTCTGTTTCGTAGGTGGTTGTTGCCATGTGTCGATTTTACCAAAGGCAGAATGAGATATCCTCAGCGCAAGGATAAGCAGCAAGTGTTTTACCATTTTAGGAAGCTATTTCATCAAAGATCAAGAGCGGAATGATTGCAGAACTTTCTTTTATGTGCGTTCTTGCGAAGATTGTACAGAAGTGGTTTTTGTATCGCACTAGTACCCTACCGTAGCTTTTGATGAAACAGTTTGGTTAAACGATAAGATAACCTGTGCTATTTCTTATGTAGACATGAACCCATTCTACATTTTGCCGCTTTTCAAAGTGGTTCAGTGGAGAAATTCCTTGCAAAAGTATTCGGAATCCGCTTCGGTATGGACAATGTGGTAAGGGCCCATACCAGGTTCTGTTATGAACGAAGCCCTGGCGGACGTATTCGTCACTACCTTCTTCGACTACTAAGCAAACAAGTGGTTGACGAAAAGATTTATTCAGCTAAGGTTTCGACGTATTCGTATTCTTCAGAACTGGATCGATCCTCATCGATAATCCACAGTGGTCGTTCTGTCGTGCCAAAGATTAATGGTCACTTTCCGAAATCTTCACAACTTCAGTATCTACTACAGATCTCTGCTAGGAATACGGGATTTCTTGGCTGGTTGATGCCGACCAAATTTAAATCGGGATTTTCTTCGTTAATACCGCTGTAATAAAATCCTTGTGGAATGCTGTTGCTATCCCTAGAGGCAGCCCCACGTGAAGTAGTTCTGAGCACTTAAGCAAGCAGGAAGAATAGAAAAGACCGGTGCTCTGATATTCATTGTCAGTGAAAGGATTAGAATGGTAATGTGCGCGGTATCTCCTTTACTCAAATGACCGTTTGAATGCCGATACGTCTTTAAAGAGATTCCAAGTGCTGACATGGCGCTATCCTCAAATGTTAGTAACCATGGCTTTTTTTCTGCATTGGATTGGATTCTCCTACTACCTGAGGTGTCGTATTGGAAGCTCAAGGAGAATACTGTGGCGGAATTGTTCGTTGCTCAGCAATTCGCTCAGTCGACAAGGAGATGCCACAACACTGGAACTACTTATTCAGCTCTATTCAGCGTTCGTGAAAATTCTCATCAGAAATCTGCTGGGATGACAGTGCTTTCGATTTTTCCCAATGTCGTGAAATCGCCGACATTGTGCAAACACAGTGATTGGACTCGCACAAAGAAAGAAATGTTTCCAGTCACCACTTTCCATCCGCTCAAGGTGCAGCCGCCATTAAATAGTTCCTCGAAATCTGATTTTCAAGCCTTCGTCTGCTAAAACGCATTGTTGTAAGCTTTAGAACGAGTTCTACTATTAGTCCCCAACGAAATTACTGGATTACCAATGAATGCTCTTCTGCGCAGTTCTTTTTTTTAAGAAGGTGGAGCATTATTTCCTTTCAAGCGCTGTGTTAGCTTGGCAGCAACTCAAAGACCTAAAAGAAACGATTGAATTGACTGCTTGCTCCAGTAGTACAACTTTTCGAACTTTCTAGGTTATCATTTTGAAGAAATCTTAAGAATAGCGTGAATCACTGATCATCGAGGAGAAAATGCGACCAATTGAGAGCATTTTTGATGATCCAGCTTTGCCAGAAACTTGAAAGGAACTTACTTTCTTAAACTAACTTAAAAGCTTACTAGAACTTACTAGCTTACTTGAACTTAAAAAGCTTGCTATGGAAGCTACAGCGCAGCGTCACCTCTTTCGCGTTCTTCACAGCGTCCAATCTTCTCTTCCTAATTTCGGCACGTTGTCAATCCCGACAAAGTGAAGCATTCTTGGGCCTCAAAACGGAGCTTGAAGCCCTAATATAATTATTTTCTTTATGATCCATTTTGACACGGTTTCCTTATCCTTTTTTTGTTTTGATGATTTCTTGGCTTTATCTTATTTGTCGCCCTTTTCTTCTTTCCACCATTCTGTGAAGTTTTGCAGATGTTCTTCTCTACCTATCAGCCTGACATTTATTTCATCAACAATGAAGATTTCGAGGTCGACCTAGGTGAGAGAGGTCAGTGAGAGCCACGTGATTGAGAGACATTCCTCTTTGCCGTTCATTTTTAGATTCTTGGAATGTATCCAGAATGCCTCAATAGTTTAGACACCTGGTTTTTTTCTGATTCGTCTGCGAGGTCCGTTATGTCACTGGGTCCTATGCGAGCCTATTCGAGTGTTTGGTGGAACTTTATGTTTGCCGAGTGGATGGTCCATTACACGGACGCAGATTGACCTGCCCGTTTTGGCAATGTATTCTTTGCGCTCACTTTACGAGAGATTAGATAGACCTTACGCGGAATTATGCAATTACCGATTCCACTAGGGAAAATCACGCAATTTCGCGTTGTACACCAACGATACGTGTGGCGCAGTGTTCGGAGGCACACTGCAACACACACGTGGAATCGATCAACAAGCCCATGGCCCTGCAAGCCTTCCATCTCTCCGGGGGTCGGCAAATTGGTACCAGACTTCTCTGAGAGGATAGCAGCACTGGCTCGACACATCGTTAGGCCATTGCGAGTTACTGTTTAGGCCAGGCATGCATTCAGTCACGTCCAAACAATGCTTGGTGAAGTCGAGTGCATGTCGCATCCCTCAGGGTGATTGATCAAACGCTGAGAGCTTTATCCTTTATTTTTTTATTTTACACAGACGGCTACACAAGCGGTTGCGAACCCGTTGGCAACTTAGAGTCACCGCTGCCATTTCAATAACTGTTATCGAATTTTTCTAGACCGATCTTTCATAAGCAACAATTTATAGCTGCAATTATTTCGTTTGAAAATGAAGGACAGGATAAATGGGAAATTACTATCACTGGAGTTGTCGTTTGGGGGCTTAGGCTTTCTACTTCACCTTTCCCG
Organism: Angiostrongylus vasorum; assembly: GCA_018806985.1. Classification (NCBI taxonomy): domain Eukaryota; kingdom Metazoa; phylum Nematoda; class Chromadorea; order Rhabditida; family Metastrongylidae; genus Angiostrongylus; species Angiostrongylus vasorum. The sequence goes on along the minus strand of JADANN010000129.1, from coordinate 13,131 downwards.
AGGAACTAAATTTTCGGCTAATTTTCGGGACTCCTCTTTCTGCTCTCCTTCTATGCACACGCTGGTGGCTGCTCGGAGCATGTTTCTTAGAAGCGCTCTTTTTGTGTGTGAGGCGTGAAAGGGGACCAGCATGTTTTTCACAAGTTGGCTTTTGGTACCACTTCTTAATTTACCCGTTTTCGGATAGGTTAATTTCGAAACGTTCAGAAATGGAAGCCAGTCTTTTTTCTGCTTCTCTCACGTAAACTTAATCTACCCAGTCTGCTCAATCAATAAACTAAAAACATTTGTACTATTTACTCTTGAGTTGAGCAAATGATAAAGAAATCATCTATATATCTAAAGTAAAGTAATGGCCTGCGATCGGTTACTGGTGATTCAACCTTATACATAAATGCAATGACGAAGGTTGGTGCAAGTCGCTGTCTTATTGCTAAAAATCTCATTTGTGCGTAATACTTGTACCACACAAACATTAAGTAGTTCGGACCCTCACTTAAGGGTGTCTTAAACTGCTTCGAGGATGGCTTGAATAGCGGAGCAGTTCGATGCGTTTGCGTGAAAGGCGGTAACGTCTAGTGACTCTCACGTGAATCACGCACGTGTTGTTAGAACGTGCGATAGTAGACAACCCATAAATGTATGGGTGCTCGTTAGAGTGGCTGGGATTGGTTGCATGGACGGATTACCGTGGGCTCACATGCTTTCCATCATATCAATCGACGCCTTTGCTTTGAGTCTCTGACAGCAATCTTTTTACTCTTTCGGTGCAATGAGCAATCATCCGTCGTCCGGTGTGACTTCGGTAGCACAAATTGGTATCGAACATAGTCAAGACGAAACACAATCACGAAGGCTTTGTCTGCTGCCAATTCGTAGTTCCAAAGCAGAGTGCTAAGTGAAGCAATTGATGAAAGTTCAGTCATATAACAATGAGTCGGAGCTCCAGTGCTGTAGAAATCGCCTGGACGCTACCCCACAATCATCGAAATACCTGTTTACTTCCTAATGTCAATATAGTGAACGTAAAATTCCATAAGTATAGCAGCCGTCATCTATACAATCGCACTCAAGGGAAGATTTCTGCGAAGTCTTCAACTTTATCGAATTTGCTTCAGTAATGAAACACATCTCGTTCCATCTGTTTTTTCTCCTGTCATTAATAAGAACTATGTAGTAGTTAGTTATGTTTTCGCAATCACTTAACCACCACTGCAACTAACTACCACTATTGAGCTTCTCACCTTAGTCGATAGCATGCATAATCTACTAACCTTCGAATTGAGTGCAAAAAGTGTTCAGTTTCGTGTAAAATTCGTAAAATAAAGGAACAGTGGTTCCGAAACTGGCAAATCCTCCGGTAGTGCGCCCATGAGTTACCAACTACCTTAACCATCGCAGAGGTGTTTGAATGCATATTTGGCATATATAACGTAGAAAAGGTGTCGATCATTCAGGTTTATGTTTTCTTCCGTAGTTTACAACAGGTTAGGTACTGATTCACACAGCACGCTTAAATGAGTTCACTTGTAGCGCCGGAAGGAGCTAAACATCGCGTAACTCAAAAGATCGACTTTCTGTAAACCCCGGCATAACAATCGATATATCTATGCTACATCTCGACCTATTGTTCACGGCGGATGATGAGTCCCCACCGTACGGGCGGTCCACCAGCAGGGCTCTGAGGAAGGCGAAATCGCCGAGACGTTTGAACAACGACAACAAAAACAATAAGAAGATCTATACCAACGCCCCGTCAGGTAAAAGAAGCAGTTCGTAGACACCACATATGCGTGACAGGGTACGTCTAACCACAGTTTTATTCATACATACTTTTTCTGTTCATGGCAAAAATGGAGATTAAACCCTTTATAAGTAATAAATTCATGTTGTTATCAGGGGATCAGTCGAATTATGAAAGCTCTAGGCCAGGTATCTCGGAACTACAGGGAAAATGGACTCGACCAGCATTCTACGACATTCGGGGTGAAAGATGAAATGAAAAATACTTAAGCAGCCGAAGCCACACGAAAAGTTAGACGACCTCCACGGATGATGGATGTGACGAAACGAATCGAATATGAAAAGTGCTGGCATCCTCACCGTAGAAGTGAAGATGGGTCGTATAAAATAGAAAAATATTATCTGCGAAACATCCATGATATAGCAAATGACACAACGATACTGTTCAAAATTATACCTATAACAGGTGAGCAAGAGAAATTTCCTCAGCACTCCCTTTAATATTCCGAAATTCGACCTCACCTGATTGAAAATATAGTTTCAACCTAGAGCAGAGGGATCATCATTACCCATTACATATCTCTCATGCGTATATAATTTGTTAATACATTTTTTAGGAAACCTTGGTTACGATAAAAACAGAGTGGAGAGGAAATCACCGACATCACCATCGACTTATCCACAGCCCACGCATGATTCTCAATGACTCTTTATTTCATTGATAACTGAGCTAATCCTAAATTGTTGTCTCATTTGTTAATTACTGCTGTAATTTATAATTCGTCATTGTTATCAAACCTTAATGAAATAAGGTTTTCAGGGCTTCACGATTATTTAGTTAAACACGGCAGATACCTGAAAACGAAAATCCAAAGGGCAAATTGAGCAAGACGTTAATACTCAGTGGTGTTCTGACGTTCTCTTACGAGCTGTTTTCATAATGTCCGGGCAAATTAGTCAGTGATTCACAACAGCACATCGTTCCGTTCGAATCGTAACAACACAATGAAGGATTTCTTTTTCATAGAAGTTCATTTCCTGTTCAATAAGAAGGAACTGTTGTCGGTGATGCCGCTGAATACATTGAGAATAGCAAGTAGCACGATGGACGAAGGACATGATAGCCTTTTTTCAGTGCCAAATTTCTGCCGAAGGTCTTCTTTCTCTCTGTAAAGGATAGAAGTCCACAAACGCTGATTAGCATAATCTGCGATTAAGCATCCAGCAAATGCTCCCACGATATTCAATGCTACTCAGTTGGTTGACGATAAGGTGATTGGGCATATTTGACTGAATGTGATGGGACAATGAATTTGAACTAAAGATTCCGCGTATTGTCTTCGTAGTGTTTCGCTATGTTTTCAAAGAAAAGTTCGAGAAGTTTTGGACATTGTGCTAAACCTGTGCATCCTGTGTTTTCTAACGACTTTTTAAAAAACCCAACTAATAACTAAGTGAGGCGCGAGGCGAATTAACCATTCTTGAAACTTAAGAGTTTTTTAACCATGGAAAATTTAAAAATAACATGCCATTGCTACAACAGTAGTATTATACCAAAATGTACAGAGCAAATATGATTGCGACTTGGCAGCCAGTGATCTCAACGCCATGTCACAAAGCTCAATAACGACCTCCTGCAAGGTAGGACAGCCAGATTGAAGGGATAAGACATCCTTGTACACAGTAATTTGAAATTTTCAGAATTTTTTAAGATAACTCGAGCTTTTTGAAAGCTGTTGTTGGACCAACGGTCTGACCAATTCGGCTTTTTAACAGGCACATTGATTAGAGACACTGAGGGATTTTAACTTATTATCTACTGCCTACTCCTTTTAACGGCAGGGTGTATTGCGAAATACAACTTCAATGATGCTGAGATATTTGAAAACTCCGGACAATAGCGCTGTCGTTCTCCACCGCAGACACTTGCGGTCCGGAGTTTTGCCAATATCTCAGTATCATTGATAGTTATATTTCGCAATATACACTGAGGGGTGTTTATCTTTTACCAAACGCCTATTGTTTCTTAACGGTGGCCTACCATGTGAAATACAACCACGAGGATGCTGAGACATGAGCAAAATCTGGGAACCTCATTCTGGCATCGAGCCAGCAACCAACCTGTTGAATCCAGCTAAGTGATGCTGCAGTCGAAACCACAGCTTTTGATGCCCATTTACCGTCGATGTATGATTTCTGACAGCGTCGCTAGAGCGAAAAACTGGTTGAGAGAAAGGCGAAACAAAAGTCTCCGTTGGTGTGGTGGAAAGAACGTGGGCTCCCAAAAGGACACTCGCATTTTCGAAACCGACCTGAGGTTCCGAGTTCTACTCTATCTCAGCACCCTCGTATTTCACATAATAAACCACAGGATATATTATCACCATAAAAGCAGGCAACACTGGATGGCAATGGATCAAAAACCGTTTCCTAAAAAAAACCAAGGACCGAGTGAGATTGCGTTATAAGAGCGGTATTTCATTCAACTGCACTCATGACGACCAATACTCGTATCGCAAGGACAAACGACTGTGGATCATTGACTAGGGATGGTCGTGGCTCTGAAGAAGGCGAACGTGCCCACTAACCTTGCTTCAGTAAATGTTTTTCACAACCTGGTGTTAACTTAACAATTTCCGGAAATGTTGCCTAGTGGTGCAAAAAGTTGCGTGGAGTTCCGAACCCGAGGCTGCATCAAAAATTAAAGCAGTCGACGAGGACGGCTACAGTGCAATGGTTCCGTTGTTTCTTTTGCTGGAGAGCAGCAGTGTATAGCAGTTATTAAGTGCTTTAGTCCATTGACCCAACGGCGATGAAAACTGCCGTTATTGTTAATCGGAACTCCAATGAAGCACTACCGTAAACTGAAAATCTGGCAAATTACCGTTTCTTCTTCAATGGCTGAAAATTTGCTGACTCAGGAAAGTACCATCTTGAAACCAGGAGGAGAATATCGTAGCGGGGGTGCACAACTATTCAATTAAAACGACAAAGAGGCTGCTTGTAATTCTATAAATGCTGCAGTTGGCTGTGCTTCCGATATGTCATCCTTGCAGAAGAAGAAACCATTTTTTTTCAAATATTATTTTACTCTTCGATTCGCAGAACTTTCATAACTCCTTGGAATTACTATTAAGTTTCACAATCTTCGATAACGTGGGTAAAGCAATTCGCAAGGCAATGTAAAAAGGCGGAACAGTATTTCTTTTGCTTCTCTGTGGAACCCTAAGTGCATGGTTTCCCAGAGTAAAACGTTCATCTCATCATGTACTGCACTGCAGTTCTGTTAACCAATGAACGAGTTTATTCCTTTTTCTACTAGCAAAAACGTTGGAGACCCTAATGAACCATCAGCGCTCTAAACGAAATCCTTACTTCTAAGTTGCGCACTATTCGCTAAACCGAACAAGGCCACAAATGGAGGCAAGGCGATCTTCAGTGCGTTTTTTTTCACTCAAATAGCAGTCAGAGGTATTTGCTTAAAGTGTAGTTTTGGAAAGGACTCTTGGAACTTTAAAATCCTAGGTTTGACAGTGGCGCTCCTAAAAAGAGTGGCTTTTCTTTTTTTGCGGGAAGGCAAATTGACTCGGTCACCTAAAACGATGGAACATCTGACACTTTTTTTGTGCCAAGCCGAAATCGTCCGTTGCTTTATTCTTTATAGTTCTTCTTTGTTTTTTTTCTGTAGCTCGATAAAACTGGCATTTAGTCACTTTTAGAGTGAAAGAGTAAAATGTTGCAAATTTAAGAAAATTTTGAAATTTCAGAGCACAGCGGAAGGAGTTCATATAAGGCTCGATTGCGGGTGACACTCTGGCGAAAGTTATGATTACTCCTTCAAGACTCTACAGCTTCGAAAAAGTACTACGGATCCGCAGTGGGAGTAAACAGAGTAAATACCGACTTCTCGCTTGAGCAATTCATGTGGGCCGTATTCATTTTTCCATCACTGCTGCTTTTGCTCGAAGAAACGAATGAACGCTGTAACAAAAAATTACTGAGTACTTCAATGAGTAAAGTACTTAATGAAAAATAAAAGTGGTAAAGGGCTGCTAATGGGAATTTAGCCACTCTGCAAAGGGATAATTTAGTAAAACTTTCTCGTTTCTCTTTGTTGCGATGGCTATTTTTGTGCTGAAGAGTTTCTGAAAAGATTTCAAGAACTCGCATGACCCTCAGAAAGAAAACACGCTAATTGTGGCGCTTTTGTCCATCGGCTTATATTCTCCGTAAGCAGAGTTTCGTATTGAAAGTGCAAGAAGAACTCTGCGGCGAAACTGTTCATTTCTCAGGAATTCAATTAAAACACGGAACTGCCACGACACCGAACTGCCTATTCAGCTTTTTTCCAGCATTCATAAAATTCGTTGTAAAAGAGCCGATGGCGCTGACGGTGTTTTCGATTTGTCATCCGCGAAACAGACAAAACAGAATTTTTACGTTCCAACAGATGGGGGGGGGGCACTTTCAACAACGTGTCGGGAATAAGTGCAATTTTCAGCATCACACACTGCTTGGAGCTACTCTAGTGCAACTCGCACAATGAAAGGAATGTTTGCCATTACTATTTTCGATTGGCATGAGGTACGGCCGTCAGTATAAACCGATGTGAAAGCCATCGTTTGGTGCATTGCAACTTTGTTAACTGGAAAATGAGTTCTGCTAGTAAAAAACGTTGGAGTCACGTTGAATGCTTTTGCTCAGCACAGTTTTCTGCTAAGATCAAGCAGCACTTGCCCTGAACCGTTGTTTTTCATCAAAAACTTTTAAGCACTTCAAAAACGTGAAGAATTGCTTGAATCGGATTGACCGTTCGTTATACGAAAGGCAATCTGGTGTTTTTCAGGCTATCCTTTCCGAAACATCTGCAGAACTGGGTTAGATCAGTGAAGAGTTCTCATCCATTACATGAATGGAATGAGACCTCACTATTTGAAACGAATAGTAACAGATTTTGTTAAAGATTTAAACGATGAGTAGATTACGATTCCATGTGAACTCTGTGCGGTTGGTCTCCACGTGAAATATTTAGTGGGAGACTCATGGAAAGCGGTGAGTGTGCAAAGACTCTGTGTTCGATGTGACTCAAATTTTGGTTATGGAGGCGTTTGACCGTGTAGATTGCAGGCAACTTGACCTTTCCAGGCTCTGAGGAAGGCGAAATCCGCCGAAACGTCAGCTAGTACGTAAGTAAAGAAATAAAATAACACCTCGTGTTTGCTAAACAGAAGTAGGAAAGAATTATTCAATCAATGCCGAGGTTAATAGAAAGTCGGACGTGGGAGTTAGTGCAAGATATACCAGCAAGATACTACCGACTTGCAAAAGAAGCAGTGTTTCTAAGACAAAAGATCGTCTTAGCTCGACAGGCGATACACTTTCTCCGCCGCTGCCTAAAACACCAAGTCGTTCCAAAATTCATAAAACGAAAACGACTACACGAAATATGCGGACTGCCAGAGGATAGCCACCGAGTACTGACATCGAATTGGGAGTATTACGCACCTGTCTACGAAGCAAACAAAACCAGATGTTCGCCAAGTGGAAGAAGTGCGAGAAGAAGGAAAACTATTGTGCTCAGTATTCGGAGGACCGCCTCTGGAGGAGAATAGTGGGTGGGTCGGTGTTGATTTTGCAATTCTATTAGGTCTAATGCTAAAGTAACTTTGCGGAGAAAGTTCGAAGACCTTTTGAGTAAATCGCATAACACGGCTTCAAGAGCATACAGAAACACCGTCAACGAATATCAAATGAGTCACAGTAGGATAAATAATGTGCAAAGAAATTCATGGCTAGCCGTGAGGCATGACTCTCCCTGACGGTGCGCGCTCGTTATTAGAATTGGGACCGAGTTTCTCACCATCTGAACCCATTTCTAAGGCAACCTTACGTAGGGTCGCATGTAGTTTGCATGAACTGCAGAAAGGTTGAAACGAAATTTTCTCACGCGACAGTGGTTAAGGACTTTGAGAGTTTCGGTCGAAAACTGTTCCTTTTCATTCGCCTGTATCACCTATAGTCCTGTTGGTCGTCGAGTGACTCGAGCGGGCGCCAGTAAATCTTCCACTTTTCCTTGTTGCGTGTAAGAGTAGCCCAGTGGGTTCTGCTCGCTCTAGGGACTCGTCGAGCATTCTATCTTTCTTCTAGGCTCTTGTGAAGAACTCTGACCATCGGGTCGGTGGTCTTCCTGCAGTACGTTTGACATCCCGAGTAATCCAGTCACTAACGTCTCTTGCCCATCGGTTGTCGTTGATACGCAATACGTGTCCGGCTCACCTTATCTTCGACTGTTTGGCGTACAGAACGGAATCCTTGATTTTTGGTCGTTGACGCAGGTCGGAGCCTCGGATCCCTTCCCTTACGTGTGTGTAAAGGGATACTGCTGGCATCGTCCTTTCCACTGCGCGTTCGATAAATATGAGTGACCATTCATCCTGTTTACGCAGCGACCAGGTTTCTGACGCATACGTTAGGGCAGAAAGTACCGTTGAGTCGAAAAAAGTGGGCGCGGAGTCGGGTGTTCTTTGTCCTCTGCAGTACATCCTCGATGTTCTTGAAAGCTCCCCAGGCCTCTTGTTTCCTTCTGCTCAAATCTGGAGCTAAGCCGTTAAACATGTTGATTTTCAGAACTAGATACACATAACTGGAGCATTCGGAGATATTCGTTCCGTTGAGCGTGAATGGGACATACGAAAGCAATCCGTTCTTCATGAACATCGTTTTTGTGAGGTTTAGTCGGAGACCAATCTTTCCACAGGCTTTGTCAAAGTCGGCAAGCATACGTTCCGCTTGGCTAATGTTTAGTGTTATAAGGACGATATCATTAGCAAAGCGAAGATGATGTAACTGCCGGCCATCGATTTTTACTCCCATATAATCCCATTCCATTGTTCGCATGGCGTTCTGGAGGGTGGCGGTAAATAATCTTGGCGAAATCGTATCGCCTTGCCTAACCCACTCTTTTGACATCGATGTTAATATCGTTGTAGAATGGTGAAACCTTGGTTGTGAAATTTTTGTACAGCTCACGAAGAATCTTTATGTACTGAGTAGGGACTCCTTGACTATCCAGCGCTTCCAAGACTGCTTCTATCTCGACTGAATCAAAGGCCTTCTGTAAATCGATGAAAGTGAGACAGAGGGGTCTTTTGTACTCTCGCGATACTTCAATGAGCTTTGTTATCGTGTGGTTGTAGTCCATCGTACTAAAATCCTTTTCGAAACTCTACTTGCTCACATGGCTGTTCTTCGTTCAGTGTTCTGTCAATCCTGTTTAGGACTTAGGAAGAAGTTGGGAAGGATGACTCGAGTGAAAAGTTTGTAGACGACAGACAGCAAGTAGATTGGGCGATAGTTGCCGATATCGTGTAGGTCTCCCTTCTTAAACAATAATACGGTCCTGCTGGTCTTCCACTAAGTAGGGACCTTGCATTCAGACAGGTAACCTGTGAAGAGCCGACCCAGTGTGTTTACGAGGACTGGCAGAAGGTTCTTCAAGTGTTCTGATCTTATCCTGTTAGAACCTGGTGCTGTTTCGATTTTTCACCGACGAAATGGGCATGTCGGATTTCGGAAGCGAGAACCGGTGGTACAACATATCCATGCTCCTTTATTTCTTATGACAGAAGCGTGGGCGTGGCATCGATGAGATCTGAGTAGTATTCGTGAATGATTTTCTCCATTGCCTTTCTGGACGCTGTAATTGTTCCGTCTGGGCCTCGGAGTGCACTCATCTTGTTCTCGTAAATGGCGAAGCTTCGGTGGGCTTTGCGAATGCTTTTCCCAGCCTCTGCAGCTTCGACCATTACTGCTGCTTTTCTCTCTTTAAGATCTTCTTTACCGCCTCTCTGCATTGTTTTGCATGTTCGGACGCTAGTTCGCGGTTGCCTGCAGCTCGTGCGATTCTCACGCTAGCGTATCAGCTCGAGTGTTTCTGGAGACAGACATCTCTTGGTGACTTTCGAACTCTCAGCTTTCATAGCGCTAACGTGAAGATGTTTGAACGAGCCGATCGTATTTCTTTCGTCGTTGTTATCGACAACGGCATTTTCCCAACAGCCGACTAATGAATTTGAATAAGGCCCAGTTTAATGGTGGTTTCTGGGATTTCAGTTTTTGAATTTAGCGGCTTTTTCTCCTTTTCCGCGAGAAACTAGAATCTTTGCGCGAAAGGAGACGGTGGTCTGATCCCGTGTAGAATTTTGGGACAACAGCGACATCGGTTAGGCAAAACCTTCTATTTACTATGATGTGGTCTATTTCGTTATGGTACTCTCCATTGGGAGACTCCCACGTCCAGCCTTGAGGGGTGAGGCTTCTGGAAGTGCGAATTACCATAGATGCTTTATGCTCGTCATGACAAACTCCGACTACCGCTCAACCTGTTCGTTCCATTCTAATCCGTGGGTCTTCTTGGTCACATCTTGGCGTTGAGATTTCCCAATAATGACCTTGAAGAATGTGTGATCTTCTCTGTAGAACTTCTCCAAGTCCATGTAGAACGCTTCGACTTCGTCTTCGTCTTAAGCTGATGCCGACGCTCTATTATAATGGCCTTAAGGAGTGTATGGTCTTTTCTGCAGAAGCTCTCCATGTTCATATAAAATGTCTCGAGTACTTCGTCTTCGTCATGTTGTCGGTTTGCAAACAACGAAGATTGTCAAAGCCGGTTTTGATCCACATCTTTTTAATCTTAAACGTCCGATTCGGATTGTTAGTTGTTCTAGTGAATGGATGTTCATGAACAAACTCGTGTTGACGAGAACGCCGACGCCGCCGACTCGAATCTCGGTATGAATGATCAACGCGTCATATTTCACTGGTAAGCTAACACGAGGTCAACACGTTATTATTCGGCTAACGTTTTCACGTCTTCGTCCTCTTCGGAGCCAATGATCCAAGTCGGCTCTTCACAGTCGTTAGTTCCTGTCAATGTGGTCCTTTTCTTCATCCTATCGAGTCGAATTTTTTTTTCAGCGCAGCACCTCTTACAAAAAGGAAGCCTTGCCCGGTGATGCCTTCATCAACCGAAAAAGATTCCACTCGTTACGATAACGAAGAAACCAGATCGATAGGAAGAACTACTGTAGGCAATCAACACGTTTTGGCCTCTGAGAAAGATGAAGGCGTCGAAACCTCGGGAGAATGGATATTTGGTAACGACCTCGTATCATTTTATCAATGAAACAAGGTTTATTTATACCAAGATTAAATGAAGGTTGGTTTTTTATAATGTGATTATAATTTTACCTACATCAATCACACTACAGTAGCTTTTTCATTTTTTTCACTAATGAGCAGAAGAAGAATACTTTCACGGATGCAAAGAACTGCTGTGCAGCAGATGATGGCGTTGACGTTTTTTTTTCTTGGGAAATCCTACATCCAGAGTTCCACGAAGAAAGGATAGAAGATTATTTTTAAAAATATTCATTATTCCGCACGAATTGCTTCACTCTCACAGTCGAAGATTGTGAAGCCTTCACACTCACGGATGGCAAATCGAAGGCACCGCACGAGGCTCACATTCCGTGCATGGCGATAGCTGAACCCGTCAGGGAGGTTGCCGTGTCATGTGGAAGGTTGTCATTGAGTTTTGCTGCATTCCGTTGAGAATAATAGGCATCAGGTCTCAATCTTAGTCACTCTATCCCATTTTGCTGCAGTGCCATGTGTAACTGTATGTTATTTTGAAAGTTTCTCTTTCTTTTGTGTTCAAATTCCCCAATTTTCAAATCAGGGGTTGTGTTCGATGCAACAACAAAAACGTGGTGGCAGTTATCATGATAGAGAATGGAATCATTAGAATATAATCACAATCACTTTTTTTTACTGGGTTTCCTTTTTTCATTACAGGGTATTATGTGAAATACAACCATAGTGATGCTAATATATTGGCAAAACTTCGGAGTGTAGGTGTCTGTGATGGGCATAGAAAACACAATTACTCTTCCGAGAGTTAAAGCGTTCGCCACCACATCATGCGGGTCCTTCGTTTAGCCTTCCTCTCAGCCGTGTTCTTCTATAGGTGGTATCATCAATCACCCGTTGATCTGGGGAGCACCAATCCGTATTGAACCCAGCAAAGCTGAAGCAATGGTATTATTAATGAGATAATCACTTTTTATTACCGTCCGCCCTAATTTTTATTTAATGTTACTGGAACAGTCAGATTTCTTAACCTTGATGGTCTTTGATGAGCGTCCACTATGTTGAGAAAGTGAATCTAATTTAGCTTAATTCGGTTCATGATCGCCTTGAAGAACTACGGCTTTCTTATTGGTCATTTAAAACCTTTCACGAGACATGGCGCACATCCACACAGAGATCTCAAATTTACAGAACGCGAAGGACGGTTTCCTCCAAATGGTTTACCGCGTCATCGTGGCTGGGAGGTGTTCCTGGGTGTCGGACTGCGATGTAGAGCGGGGGATTCATCCACTAGCACAGCCTTCCATGCTGAGAATGGGGCCTGGAGTTTCTATCAGCAAACCTAGTTAAGAGTAAGCCAATACCAGGATCCACCACCGGCTTGGTATCAAAGTCACATGGTGGCAAATTGCCTTTTGATCCACGAGGGTTGCGGTTGCCCGTGGTGTTGAAGACCTTGTGCAGGCTTTCGCCACGCTGACCTCGGGATTCCCGGAACCGCAATGGCTTAACCAGCAAATCTCCGAAAAATGGAGTTTATCCTGGGGCCCGCACAACCAGTGAGGGACGGGCCATTCAAGTGTTCATGTATTCAAGAAGGACGGTTTTTTCATTCTCATTTTTTACTGACCGATTTCTACAGTGAATATTGGAGAACTCTTCCCAAGAAAGATCTATTCACGATGATTCAACAGCACTCTGAGATACGGATACCTTAGAAGAAGACATTTTTTTGCTGTCTTAATTCTTTTAATCCCCGCACGAGTAGTTTCTTTTTTGGACTACAATAAATCAATGGTGAAAGCGTTTTCGCGAGTTTTAAGCGAAATAACCCTAGTACTGTAATTCTCTATTTACAAACTCCTTAGTGACTCCTACACTTTCGTGAAACATCTTTGCATTACCCCGACCAACTAACAGCGTTGCCATTTCTCACTTAGTTGACCATTTAATATAAGAACAAATATCGCTTAAATTGAAAGATTCACAGGTCAGTTCAAGGAGACAGTGGCAGTTGCCGAGGTGAAGTTCTCTCCAAATGGACCCGATGAGCTTCACCCCACTCTGTCCACAACACTTTGCCACATCTCTCTCGACCAATTCGCCATGATGAGTTTTGTGTTCCACACAGACCTTTTTTTTCCTTCAAACCAAATTTTATCAAAGGGAAAGCTACTCAAACCATGAGAGTTCCTGAAATCGACAAGTATTAGCTGAGATAGTCTTGGCATTCGTGCA